>JAQZDE010000083.1:0-176240 GCA_037576195.1 Phytoseiulus persimilis
CCACAGGAGCTACCAAACAGGAAACGCTCATTGCGACCGCGTCCTCCATCTTTATATGCAGGCATGCGTAAGATTGACGGACTGACGAGAATTAATACCTCGCTCTACTTCTGGAACCAGAAATCATTTGTCCGAGAACTCACGGTCACCGAAAATATCTCCAACAGAAAATTCGCAGTTGCCGAGATTCAGGGCTGAACGTTTCAAGCACATGTTTCTTCCATCAATGTATCCAGGCCCACCAGAAACCGAGTCATTGAATCGAAAGTGAGAAGCTTTTCTCCTTCGTCAACCTTTCGATTGCCGTCGGATTGTACGTCTCCGAGACATGGGTCAGCTTCCTCATCATACTTTCATGATTGGCGGAGTTGAGCTCGCTAAGTAGATCCACCACAGCACAAGGGCTGTTAGAATAGAGAGGACAGAGGAATCTAGCATCTCTTTGCTGATCTTCAAAGTTTCAGGCTCTGCTAGATCCACTTTCTCCTGGAATCGAAAGAGCATTATTGCATCCAATTCTCATCGCTGCCCAGTCCGTATAACAAATTGAGAGTCCTGAACACGAAGAAAAATCACAGGATGAGATCTCCCCTGTGTTCTTCAGTGATCGAATCAAGCATCCGACCACAGATCCCCAATCAACATTCGGACTCGACGGAATCAACGGAAGAAACGAATTCCGTTCAAATGGGATACTGGAGACCGGCGTGAACGCTGATCATCGGGTTTCTAGACCCAAAATTCTCTACTTTTTCGGTCCCGTGGCCCTCCCAACGCTGGAGAAAGGACGTCGTTGCCCCCTGGACCCCGTCACGAATTCCGGATGAGGAGACGAAAATATGATGAAGATCACTACAATCTCCGGAATATTATAAAGATTTTTGATGACCATATTTCACACAGAATTCTCCACAATTTTGAGTGATCGTCCTGAATGCTCGTTCGTGAATAACATACTCACTATGACGTGACCCAAGGAAGTCTCCCATGGCCGCCCACGAATACGCCGTGACCCCTTATGGGTTTAGACCTGCATCTTAAAAAGCCTGGGAGGGGGGAGAAGACGCTTCCCCAGTACAGCGCTTGGCCGTCTCTCCCCTTACACAAAAGACGAAGACTACCTTGCGACTTGGGTTGATGTTAATAAGATTCCCGTACCCCACGATTATGAGGAGGTCAGGCGGGAGGAGTCAATGAACAGACCGTGCCTTCAAGTTGATCTTCCCCGCCGTCATGAAGCCACTCGAGCACATTCCACGCGGATCATCAACGAACTATAGAAATTTGTTTAGCTGGAAGTTTTCAGGACGAATCGAGAATTACCTCGACACCAAGTGAAAATTCCGGAGCGTTAACGGAACCCTCCGCCCAGGATCCCATACCCCGTACCCATGACCATGCTTGAAGGGAAGCCAATCGGTAGGAGCAACGAGCGCCAGGTCCACATATAGCTCACTAGCGAACCATCACCTGATTCAAAGTAGCGTAAGAGGGGGGCCTCCGCTCAAATTTGGGGGGCCCGAAATAGGGAATCTGTACACTTTCTCGGAAAGTTTCGTCTTGAACGCTTTTTCTCTGAAGCAGTCTCCTTAGTAATAACTCATCTGCAGTCGACATTCTCGAACGTGTCACGGGAATCGAGTCCGATAGTGGTGGCACTCCAACATCATTCGAAGATTCGCATACGCCTTCCTCCTCCTCCGCGCTGACTTCGAAGACCATAATGACCGATCCCGGGAACAGTACTTGTGAGAATCGTTGTTTATTGGATGCGAGGACAATCGCTCAAGAGCAGCACCGAATTTCCATGTATCGGAAGGGAAGTCACAAGATGTATCGCGTTTTTAACCGGGAATCGACGCGATAACTAGGAGCCCCCATGATAATGACGAAGCACAGAAGGCTCTCCTCGCTGAAGTGAGTAGCAAACCGAAGTGAATGACGTACGACGGATCGAATTGTGTCATTGGAGTTCTCAACTCGCTGCATCCAACAATCGTGGACGCCACCCTGTGAAATCAACACTGTGTTTTGGAGTTTCATCGGCTCCCCTGATCTTGCAAGCCATAGCAATAGATCGAGAAAAACTTCTGTAACATTGTTTTTTTTCTCCCCTTACTGACCTTGCGCAATCATGGACGCAGCGTCAGTGCTCCACTTTCACCGAATCAGAGGCAGGACTGCAGTTTTAGTATGTCAAGGACTTTTGGGTTCATCGACCGATCTAAGCCAAAAACCAAACCCATGGAACTGGACAAGGTTTCACGACATCAACAACAATATCTAGAAAGAAGAATGATCATGGAGCAAAACGAGCCCATTCAGCGAATCATCGAACCTGATTAGATCTTAGTGACGTGAATTACCCCATGAGATTCGCGCCAAAGCCCGGATCCTTGCTGAGTTGTCTGTCCAACAGAGGAACTGTTGGGGTTTCCGGTGTGAGAGTGCGAATATCTCGGATCTGATGCGGTCCGCTTGTTCTGCTCCACAATGAGGAGGTATCGATGGTGAGTTGGGCTGACTCTTCTCTGGAGTGCCACCCCCACAGTTGATTCTTATCGCAATATCAACGCCTTGATACCCTGGCTTCGTTACCGCCGCATCAGAAAGGAGCACGAAAGTTCGCTGAATTGTTCGAGTGAGCGCGCTGGAGGAGTTGCAAGCGATTCTGGACGAACATGAAAGCAAGATTACAATGTGATCTGTGCGAGACGGCGGTTGGCGTCAAGGCGCCGACAAGCAAGTATAAGTCTCAATTGGAGAGATCTCTCGGAAAACAAAACCTGATTTAAAGGACAGGAGAACCCCCGTACACACATTCATTTCAAGTGTATCGAACCGTTCTTTGATTGTGTTCGATGTTGGCGAATGATCTCCCCAAAGCATATTCTCCATTCTTGAGCAGCGGGTGTGTACACTCAAACCATGGAAAAGTAGCCCGATTTCCCTGGCTCCCAACGCCTAATCGAGTATCGGGAGATGAACATGAACAACATGCCAAGGGAAATATTGCATGTCAGGCAACAGTTCTCCAGTGACGACGGGGAACTTCGCTCAGTGACTGCATCAGGCTGTTGACAACTTCACACAAGACAGGAAACGTCTAACGTTGGATGCTCGACTTCCTGCAATCGTTAGTGAAACACTCGTCAGGAATTCGATTTCTCCGCCGAAGAGCGTGACGGATCTGATACCTGTCACGCTCTAACACGTACTAAACCGAGTCTCATGCCGAAAGTTTCGGAAACTTTGTTTCAGGGCACGGGCTGATTGAGAAGAAATGAACGAATACCTCGGACCAGCACAATTCCACGCTAGATTATCATGGAAAACCTCATCTCCACACTTGAGTGAAATATTATACGAATACGTCGTCAAAGAATCTGAGCAGTTCGGCTCTTTTATTCATGTATTCGTCCAGACATAATCGAGAAATTCCGCTGTTATCATCAGCTTTTGTTAAGATCATGCATGAGGGAAATCATGGGTGCAGAACCATTCTCTATCGGGAGCCGTGAACGTTGAGAAGATACGTTCAGGCTGTGGCTCTGTTAGAGATTCCAAACATCGCACTGTATCACAATCGGTTTGTGGTTAGAATCATTCATCGTGACTCCTGTTTCGACACTTCCGTATCTTCAAAATCTTTGTGACGTTTACCGTAAGGTTCCTCGTGGTCCCTGAGATGTCCAAACGAAGGAGTGCGTGCTGGCCTACTGCCGCTAAGCATCTCTCTCCGAGATCGGAGCTTTTCAGTCGTTGTACCTAGCGTCCCAGTCGTACGTGGTCTCGTATCGATCGTAGCGTTTATCGCAGCAGTTGTTCACCATCCGAACCCAGGCGACGATGATGCAGATTGCCATGACAATCTCGTAGAGCACTCTGAGGGCGACGAGGATAACAATGCACCAGAACGTCCACATGAACAAGCTGTAGGCGAAAGCAGCCACTGCTTCAACCATCACATCAATCATGTTGAGATGTTATCGTCCGCAAACTGCTCTAGAATCTGGTGGGCCGATCTCACAGAAGTTAAAGTTATAGCGCGCGAAGTCGCAGCACCAGAGGGGCAAACGCTTCGTAGGAGGGTCTTGAATAGACTGCGGGCTTTCGCGTGCTGGAAAGGCGCATCGGCTGAAAGAACGTTCCGTTTCTTACCCAGCGTTGGGTAACGGCGCCCAGTGGGTGACTACAACGAACCATTGACCCAAATGTGTTTCGGGAGCGGCATACTGAGCAGATTCTGATGTTCGGAATAGGAAACAGCTCCCAGAAGAACGATAAGCGCTGACATATTTCTGATATGCGAATCAATTCAGCAAAACATCTTATTAAATTAGCGTTCCCAAGGTTCTGGTACGCATCATAGAACATATCCCAAACAACCGCTCTGAGGTTTCCAGAGGTTCCAAAAGTCATGTTTGCACTCCGAAAGAGAGGACCACTTCTTGAAAGCAGATAGTGCGTTCTGGGAGGAGAACTGTTGCGAGAGACATTTCGACGTTGATGAGCATTGGCGTTGGCTGAGACCCCATCGACGGAGGACAACAAAACAGTCGAAGAGAAAAAGAAAGAATACGGATACATTGGATGAGGCTCACGACCGCCGATATCTTGAAAACTCGAGTAATATGACGTGATGAGCAACGATCCTGCGGCCAGTGAGACTCCATGAACGGAAATTCCCATGTTTCCCGAACGAGGGAACCAATATGGAGTAAACCACCATATCAGGGGTTATTGACCTTGAGCTACGATTGTGGAAAACCGCGACAGGAGGGTACCTGTCGAAACCTGCCAGCAGAAGAGCGGTGAACTCTCAAACCGGATTCCGCGGGTAGTAATTGTCTCCACTTATCAGGCAGCACGAGCTAAGCTCATCTATTTTGAGATACTTAAGCACAGATCGCTTACGGGGATCCTGCCGAAACTGCGCAAATAAATCTGCCAACTCAACAATGACGCTGCGAGCTGAACGAAGAAAACTCTGTGGACTGCAAGCTGCAACTTATAAATCCACATCGCTAGCCGGAAGCAACTTCGATCACTCAGCCTGCAGGGCTTGACCTTGAAGTTTCACAGAAAGAAGTTGTACTGTCATTCCGAAACACCGAAGAAAAATGAAAGGTACGGTCCGGTGGCGCTTGAGGCTGAAAAACGGAGTCACTTGGTGGATTCCGAAAAGTGTAGCCATGACCGTCTATTGATAGCTATTTTGAGTGAAACTTCCATGCAAACCTATGACACAATTATTCTCCGATGCGCGACATGACTGTTATCTACCCCAGCATGAGGATGAGAGTTGCTTTGTTGTGAACCTTATCGCTTTGACGTAATCTATCTTATCTTTGGGCGTCCCGCAGTAGGGTACAGCGACCGGTTTCCGACAAAAAACTCTAGTGCCCGTGTAGTCGTCATGCCACAAGGGAGGAATCACGAAATCCTTCCTCTCTCTGTCAGATCGTACCCAGCTGTTTTCAATGGAGGTTGCTTCGGTCTAAAGCGGCTGCCTATTCGAGACGATTCGTTTCCCATCCGAACTCACAGCGTTGCGCGTGAGATCGCACCACGCTCAACGAGACGCTTTCTGATTCCTGTCTCTTTCCCTGGACGGCAGCTACAAAAAAGCACTGCTGATTTCACGGACGTCTTAGCGGAAATCTTCTTTGAGTATTCGTGTGTAATAGCTGTAAAAATTAAGCGCGCCTTCGAGGAAATCGAATCCACCTTCGTACAGTTAGTTCACTCATAATGTTTGGAAAAATGGTGGAAGAGATGTGCAGTGGACTCTCATGGGATCCTCTACCTGGACCAAAGAAACGTTCTCCGGATGTACCCCACGCCCCGACCAGGAACGTACCGTTGACCACGTCGCAGACCAAGGTTAGCGTAAGTGACTAACCTGACTAATCGCAACAGACCGTTTGGTCGCAGACCAAGGCCCTGCTAACCCGGGTCATCGGCTTCGGCTCCAGGAATGTTCTCCATGAGCTGCAAGATCATAACAGAGGCGGAGAGCTGTTCGCGGCTCCGAAAGTGCTCACTCCTCACGTTATGAGCTCAGATAGCAGATCTGAAAGTTATCATTGGACTCCATCGGCTCGGCGGTCTCTTAAACCTCCTACCATCTTTGTGTTGTTACTTAACATTTCTCGGCCTGATGCTCATAGGGAGCTCTGAATCGGAAGATATCCGTCTTCCGTCTCATGGGTGGCGAAAGCAGCTTTGATGCAGTCTTCCGGTGATTCAGTGGGCTCGTAACTGGATGACGCTCTCCTGTGTGATGTCTCATCCGCATGAGTTGTTGTCGAGTCTTCCAGTGGAGCGATTCCGTGGGCTCGCGATAAGCCTTGACAGATTTTTGCCTCCGTAAAGGAAGGAAAACATACACATTGAAAACGATCCTCGTCGCTTTAGCGAAGTTCTGCAACTGACTCACTGTCCAAAAAAGATTCCCTTGTGCGTCGATTATCATTTCCGTTATAGTACGCTACTGCTAGAACTTCCACTTATATGCCGACTCCTAGCTGTCCATGAGGAGATTGGAGAAGATATTTGTACGGATTCCATATTTGCATGTCGAGGAAGTTGAGTTCGTTTAACAATCGACGTTCTTCAGACCGCGTTGGCAAATGCTTTGAGGTACTTTCCTCAAAGAGTCCACCACGTACTCGCCACAGAATTCGCCGAAGAACTCAAAGAGTATGGCCACATCTACATGTACCGTTTCATGCTCTCTCAACCACCAAAGTGAGTCGCTCCAGATTTTCTCTGTTGTTTTCATGGGGGGAAGCTCTCAAATTCCTCGAGAAGACAACGTGGGGCGCCCATTAGACTCTTGCCCAGAGTTTGTTTCTTCCTCAAGTTGGACGTTGCTTGTGAATTCCCACTTCGAATCCACAAGAATCATTCTTTCAGAGCACTTCCAATCGACGAGTACAAAGCAAAGAGTATCCAAGCCGCCGCAATAATGCTGATGATCTGCAACAACCTGGACCCTCAAGTCGCTCAGTTCCCTGAAGAACTCGTCACGTACGGCGGCAACGGCCAAGTTTTCTCCAATTGGGCGCAGGTAAGCGCACAGGATTTTCTCTCCTGGTAGCTTGAGCAAATCGAGGAGACAGATGTGCTCGAGAGAAAGCTCGGAACGGATATGCAACACTGCTCCCGAATGAGGACGAGTTTCCAGCGTTCGGCGGTATGATAATGGAAGTTCTCAGAGTTCTGGGAGGGCCAGTAGCCAATCGCCCGAGGAAGGACAGGCAGTGCGTTTGTATTCTTTTCGCGCTCTGGCATCGGCGTCAGGCCGAACTTACTAATGTTCCAAGTGTTCTTTGGCCTGACTCCAGTGTGTTTACAGCGCGGGCAGAGATTCGTCGAGGAAGGGACCCTTTTAGACTATTTGCGTCGAGTGATACTAGCCGTTCTCGTATCAGCAGCTGGTAGCTTAAGTTTGCTTGCTCGGTGGCTCGCATGGTCCCATGATTTCCTGGATGCGAGACGACCATCATCGACTGACGGAATGGGGCAGGGCTAAGGAGTAGGATTCGAGGGGCGAAAGATCGGAGCTTACTCCTGAGCTAAACGAATGGAATATTTTGGGTATTCACGGACAGCGATTCCGCCGACAGCTTTGCTTATGACGCCCGATGAGCTAAGTCAGCAGATCGGAACGATGTAATACCTTACGGAAAGGCTGCGAAGATGGCTCAAGAGAGTGAGTCGGTGGCATAGCTGTTGTTGAAAAAGTGTACGCTGAAACTGTCATCTCATGCGGATAACAGCAGGGCTGCGATGGAGCGGACGTCGGAACGTGGTTGGAAATTCTTTGTTTTCGACGCGGTTTCTCTGAGGACGCGTCAATCTTGTTTCAGTTTCGACTAGTCATGCGCTACCTCTCAAAGATGACCGATAGTCAGACCTTGGTGATGTACTCAGGGCATCCCTTGGGCCTGTTTCCGGCAACGATCGGAGTTTCTCCTCGAGTCGTAATTACGAACGGCATGGTGATACCTGGCTACTCTACACCACAGGTGAGGTCGTGGGTGATTCATTCAGCCTCAAACAATAGAGAGAAATTATTCATGCACGAATTTTTGATTCAGGACTATGACCGAATGTTCGCCATGGGCGTCACAATTTATGGGCAGATGACAGCTGGAAGCTACTGCTACATAGGACCGCAGGGAATCGTACACGGAACAACAGTGAGTGTTTAGCTTGCTGCGCCGAGATTCCCCTCCTTCTCTCCAGGAGTGGCTGACCAGAGGATGGATATGCACTGACCTTGACTAAAAGTAGGGAAGATGTTTTCTCTTGGATGAGCGCGATAATTTGTGGAGCCATTGAGAGCCTAGATATGGGTGACTTTCTCGGCTGAGACGTTTTTCGATGCGCGGTCACTCGGTTGTTCTCTGAAACTCGGCCGAAGGTATCGCATTCATAGGCCTCGGTGTCGTGAGCTATATTTCTAAGCGATCTCCCGACGATGTCTCGTGGGGGTTCCTTGATGCGCCATTGAAGCTGCTTCTGAGCACGGAGTCACTCACAACACAACCTATTCTTGAGGCTCTGGAGCAGTGACAACGAAGTTGTATCGCTGATTTCTCGCTTTCACTCTATTCGCCTTGCCGTACGGGGTGCAGAAATTCACGCAATATATGGGGATGAGCAGAATGACTATGACGGCGAGCAAGAACAAAAATGCTATGACGTGGTTGTAGGGTTTCGGAAACTTTCGGATGAGTATATAGTGCAGTTTGCATACACCGACAGGCACGCATCCGAATTTATCGATGGGACAGTCGGTTCCGCCCAGGTTCGCCATCTCGTGACCTTTGACTGCTGGATTCGCATGACATTCCAGAGGCATATTCGATTTGCAAGTGACAATCGCCTGCTCGCTCAAGCACACGCTCGAGTAGTCGCCACACTTGAGAAAGGCTTCGGTCAGGTTCCGACCGGATCCAATAATTGCGTCGTGATGATCAAATTTCACCTCACCGTTCAAGCAAGACATTTCCGATAAGTCTCCATAGGACACTCTTGATAGCTGGAGAAATATCAAAAATGAAAACATGTTCGGGAAACGTCTATCTGAGCCGCTCTCGTTGAAAGCTCTTCGTCGTCTGAACACAGATCACTACAACTTTATACTTCGTTGCTCAAAAGACATTACAGTTGAGCGAAAGAAACTCGGAAGTGGCGAAACTCCACGTGACAGTTGAGAACAAAGTTATCCACGCCATGAGCTCTCTCTATGGGTCTTATGTGAGCTGATGATAAAATTGGTTTCGCATTATTCGATCATAGCCCGGAGAAATGGTCAGAAGAGAGTCGAACCAGCGAGATCCTGCTCGAACGAGCGTCAGTGCAAATCCACGAATGTACCTGACGCGTTATACGCGCCTCGATATCTTCGGCTTGGAATTATGATCCCATATGCCCAAGGGATCGAATTCGACCCGGTGAACCACCCCAACACTCAAGCTGAAGGAGGATGCATGTGAACAGTTTCTTTCATCTTCGAAGAGCTCACATTCGAAGACTCTATTGATTGGACTTCCATCGATAGAGAGATCCCGCCAGCATAGAGAACATTCAGCTCCCACTGTCTCGGATTTTCTCGTCCGAATTGCATCAACCATTCGTTAATACAAAAATTTCTGGGTTCGGATATGACAACGCATGATCGGAGCTTATCCTGTGATACGAGAGGAATATACGAGAGAAAATATCCTCGCAGATAACCGTAATGAACGCCGGAAGAAAATATCTACACTTGGAGTCGTTGAAAGGAATCGTTTTCGTTACATCTGGGCTTGGAGGAATGTCCGGAGCTCAAGCAAAAGCAGCAGTCATCGCGGGTGCCATCGGAGTTATCGCAGAAATCAACAAAGATGCGCTCTTGAAACGGTAAATACGGTATGAGCTCGCAGCGCTCGAGGAGGCATTTGTACTCCTTTCATGCGACTTACTAACTGATCTGAATTTTCTCCGCTCCGCTCGATTATCATTGGGGAATATGAGGTGTGAAACGGCGATAGGAAGTTTGACGCTCGACTCGCGGGCACCTCTGATTTCATCGTGTGTTCCAGGTATCATCAGGGTTGGCTACACGAAATCTGCTCTGAGCTGCCCGATCTGGTACAGAGAATCAGAAGAGCAAAGAGAGATGAGCAGGCCACATCAATCGGTTTCCATGGCAATATCGTCGACCTGTGGTGAGTGTAGGGACAGAGATAAGTCGCCGATCCTCACCGAATGGAACCGCTTGATGTCAGCGAGCCCGGTTCCCATAAGTGGACTGAATAGAAGTTCAAATTTCTTTGTGCGTCTCAGGGAGTACATGGCTGAGAAAGCTGACGAAACGGGTGAGCTCCTCGTGGAGCTTGGATCCGACCAGACTTCTTGTCATAACCCATACAATGGCGGCTACTACCCCGCTGAACTCACGTTCGAAGAGTCGAATGAAATGATGACGAAAGACCCCAAGGGATTCAAGGATCTTGTTCAAA
This sequence comes from Phytoseiulus persimilis, assembly GCA_037576195.1. Classification (NCBI taxonomy): domain Eukaryota; kingdom Metazoa; phylum Arthropoda; class Arachnida; order Mesostigmata; family Phytoseiidae; genus Phytoseiulus; species Phytoseiulus persimilis. Next base: position 10,521 of record JAQZDE010000083.1, read on the forward strand.
AGAGGTTTGCTCTCTGGAATGATTTTTTATCGCATGTACTCCTGAGTGGATTCTCCGAACATTTCATGCATCCCTATATATATATATATACATACGAAAACCTGCTGTGTTTCAGTTTACGAAGACACATAGCAGCCATCGACTCACTCGCAGCGAAGGGGATGTGTTTTTGGGACTATGGTAACGGGTTCCTCCTGGAGGCTTCGAGAGCGGGCGCAGACGTCGGTCAAGACGGAATCCGCTTCAAATATCCATCTTACGTTCAGGATATCATGGGGTGGGTTCGCAATCAGACGCTCATGTCAATGAGTAGGGTTTTCCTGAGGAGCTCGTCGAACGACAGGGTTAACTCTCAGAGGAGGTCTACAACCGTTGTTGCTTTTGCAGGGACATTTTTTCGATGGGCTTCGGTCCGTTCAGATGGGTGTGCACTTCAGGAGAAGTCGAGGATCTACAGCTCACCGACAAAATTGCTTGCCAAGTACTGCGAGAGCTTCTCAACTCTGATGGTAGGATATTCTGCGTCCATTGAAAGATGTTCATCTTTCCGAAGAACCAGATCTGTTCCAGCAAGAATGGACCAATTGCTCTTCAATCAACGTAATGACAAGAGTTTCTTCCCATTTGTTTTCTCAGTCAGTGACAATGTCAAATGTCAATATTCGGATAACATCCGTTGGATTGAAAAAGCCTCGCTGAACAGTCTCGTCGTCGGATCTCAAGCCAGAATCCTCTACTCAGATCGCAGGGGACGAATGAAGGTGAGGATTCGGAAGCGAGCTTTTCCGAATCTGTCGAACAGGACTTGTCCAGTTGGTGGATGACATTGTGAAAACGCCTAATCCTCTTGAGGAAGTCTTTATTCTATGTTTTCAAATACTTTATCACTCAACCTCATCATCCCCTAGATTGCACAGGCGTTCAACGATGCTATCAAAACACAGAGGCTCAAAGGCCCTGTAGTTCTGAGCCGGGATCACCACGATGTTTCGGGAGTCGATAGCCCGTTCCGCGAGACTTCAAACATTTATGACGGATCTGCCTTCACAGCCGGTGAGCTTATGACTATGGGGAAGAATTCTTCTGGCCTTGATTATTTGGAAGCGAGCTCGACAAGTCATGAAGCGGAATCGTTTCCGAACATGGTCAGGTTCACTTGAGCTCCATTGCATTCAAGTAAAACTCTTCAGATATGGCTGTACAGAACTTCGTCGGTGATGCCGTGCGTGGAGCTACGTGGGTAGCTCTGCACAATGGCGGAGGTGTCGGATGGGGACAGGTTAGTGAGAATACTTGCAGACAAACATGCATCCTTGAACAATTTGGCAGGCCCTCGGATATCTCAGCTGTGGTACTGAAAACTGTGAATCACCAGGTCATAAACGGCGGGTTTGGCATGTTGCTGGACGGAACTGTGGAAGCTCATGAGCGGGCCTCGGCTCTATTGGCGTGGGACGTAAACAATGGAATCGCCCGACGCGGTTGGTCAGGTAATCGATCCACGAGCATCCCATGATTCCCGCATCAGCAGATCCGAGCGTGATCAGACCGTTTCAATGAAATAATCTCTACGAAGCTATTCGTGACCTCAACAGGTAACAGTTACGCTCTGGAAACCATTCGTGACGCAATGGAAGAAGACCCATCGCTCGAAGTAACCCTCCCCCATGCAGCCTGCGATCACGAGGTTGCGAATGCAATCGCGAAGTGCTTTGAAGATGGTCAGTGAAGGTTGCGAGAGCGAAATCGAGGAATATTCAGGAAGGCCATCTGGTGATGATGGTTTTGAATTGTTCAGTTCAAATGTAAAATGATTAATAAATCGCCGTCGTTTCCGCCAGCGTCGCGGAGATGCTTCCATGAAAGTAGAAACTCGCTATACCTCCAACTGCCACAGCGGATAATTTGCGATTGTCCGGGTTGTCTCTGACTCTCTTTCTGTATTTCGAGCTGTTCGAAGCAGCTATGGAGAGCAGCAAGACCCGAGCTTCCAGCTCCCACCAGACGAAGAATCTTCCAAAGAACCCTGCAAGATGATGACTCCGCTGCTCACTAGAGCTTGACTGGCAGCGTACTCAGCAGTGTCTACCTCTGGCAGCATTGACACAGGCAAACACACCTTCTTGACCTGATGCTACAGTCCGAGCTTTAGAAACGTGTGTGTAGACGAGGTTCGGGTTGCGCCCATTCGGGGAGAAAACCTTGTAGGAGTAGGAGAAATATTTCCTCACTGCAGCAGTTTATGGAGACGATTTCCCGACATTTTGTCACATGAAAGCCGATCAGCTCCGGAATCCGCGTCGTTTGTCTGTTGGATGGGTCCACGCGTAATCCTCCGACGCCTCCAAGATACAGTCAAGCGTACTCGGTGTCAGCTGAGCCTTCGGAGCCCCTCGGCGCAATGCGACTGTTCAATGATCGTGCACTCGAATCCTCAGGGGATTCATGCAGAAGAATGGGCTCCGAAGGCGCATTGGGATCAAGCGACGGTACCCGTCCGAAGTTGGCAGCTGATGTCTCTATAATAGCTATTCTCTCGAACTACTTCCGGCATCCCTGGCATGTATAACCATTCGTCCCAGTTTACCTCGGCCAGTGAACCTTCGAACAGCACCGTCAGAAACTCTCGAATTTTCTCTGAATCGATCGCAGTTTCCTTGTAGATGAGGTGTAGGTAACGCAACGCACACAACAGTTTCTCGACGCCGAGGAGCGTTTCTAGGTAGAGGAGGAACAGATAACCCTTCTCGTAGGGCACCACAGAGTGTAGTTGACTGGCCTCGATTTCATCGTTGACCAACTTCAGTCGTGCGTTCTTCGCCCCGAGGAGGTAAACTTCGGCTTCGAGTCTCGCAACAGCGTCCTGGTGGACGACTCGCCAGAAAGTCTCTCCACGCAGTTCGAGCAGTATTCTGCGCTCGATGTACGAACAAATTCCTTCCGTTATCCACAGGTGATGGAAGGTTTGTATCCCGAGCGAGTTTCCGAACCAGCTGTGAGCCACCTCATGGGCGAGGACGGTGGCGAGCTCTGACGTTCCCACGAGGCTCGCATTTAGGAACGTCAGACCGGGAATTTCCATTGCTTTGAATGGGAAGTCGTTCAGAATGAGAACATCAAACTTGCTGAAAACGCACGGTCCGAGCAAATCGAAGGCTATTGGCAGTATTCTTTTCACGGTGGCAGCCACGTAGCGTGCATCCGCGGGCTCGTTCTCGGTGTAGGCTCCCACGCAGCTCGAAACGGGGACGTACGTGAAATCTCCAACAGCAAAAGCGATGAGGAAGAACGGTATGGGAACGCGCTGCTCGAACAGAAACACGTTCTTGCCATCAGATCGTTTCGTTGAGTCTCGGAGGGTAGCTCCCATTACGGCCGTGGTCCCTCGGGGGGTTACCAAAGTGGCTCGGAAAGGAATCTGAAAGCGGTCCATTCTACTTAGCTCATAGCCTAAATTACTGTCAAGGTTCTGAGAACTACGTATCGGAAGTCAAAGAAGAGAATCCTGTTCACGAAAATCTTGGACTGAAAATCCTAGCGAACCGAGTGAACTTTTGTACAACTAAGAGCATTTGAATATGTTGAATGGCTTCACCTTCACTTGCGGAACATCCTGGCAGGGAATCAGAGATCGAGCTGCAGTCGGAAAGGAAAATGTGAACAGACTGTGATCGTCCCGATGGCTCCATCGGAGCGCCGCGGAGTTTCTTGTTCTGGAACGAGCAAACGTGAATTTTCCCCCGGAATAACGCATTTCCCTTGTTTATCGTGAGATGGGATAGCGTTGGAAAGTTTCCTCCTATCTCCCGAACGGGCTAGCTGTTGGCAAATCATCACCTGTACGCTATGTCGACTTCGAAACTGCTCTCTTCTTTCGGTATTTGAATTCTCAGCGCTTCTCCGTAAGTTTTGTGTTTGGGACTCTTATAATAGTAGATTCTCTTACAGCGGTTTAGCCGCACTCTCTCCACGTGGAGGTCTGAGCTGCAAAAATAAACGCTGACTTTAGTTATCGCTCCATAACTCCATGAAACTTCCTATGCTCCCAAAAGTTTGCATCGGCCGATGAAGCTTCTTCGGAAGAATCGGTTCTCCCATTCGTGGCAATGTGACAAATTGATCGATGTGCTGCTCGGGAACTCCGATACTCATTGCGTGCTCTCAGGAGCTGATATCCGAGCGGCATCAGTGAAATGAACTCAAGTCACCTGTCAAGGACGAGTTCATGGGCTGAGTGCATCAGCCTCCTGACGCGATACCGGACTTCGCATTTCAAGCAGCGTGCCTTTGGGTCGACCTGGAACATGCGACGTTAACATAGACCAGTGGTGCGGGTTAGCACTGAATGAATTCCGTTATTCAACGAAAGCATCTGTCATTCCCCTCCAGCCTCTGCTTCGATAGCACAAAAGGCGCTTAGATATATCGCCTAAACACGCTCACACTCATCGACACTACGGCTGGATTGAGAAATCAGTTTGACGCAGATGTATCAAATGATTGTGAACACTGCGCCCGGATAGTTTACCTCGACATTCCAATGCAGATGGAGAAGTTGAAACTTCTCAGGACCAGCGAAGGAGAACGACGCGTTCGGGGTGAGCTTAACGGAGTTCCGAAGCGCTTTGTACGTTTCCAGGAGCGCCACCAAATGGTCCATGGAGGCGCCCGCACCCGCCGCGGCTATCGCTTCCGGCAGTTTGGCTCCTTTGGGACCCCACAGGGCAAATTTTGAAGCTTCAACTTAGAGCGTTACCCGTTTCACGAAGTTCTGCGATCCGTCAAAACGGCCACAGTTATTTTTTCTTCTCTCGCAGCACTTCACAGATTGACTCCTGTGGAAGATGCGCTTGGTCTCGATCTATTCGAGTTGTCACTGCTTCATTCAGCCGTGTTTCTATCACGGTTATCTGCGGTATTTCTGCAGCTGCCGTCGTTCCTGTTGTTGTCAACCAACCGTCGATGGCACTTGTGGTCGATAGCCAGCACGCGGATACAAAACCTTTTCGCAGCGCTAGACCAGTGCTTCGAACGCGCTCGGGGCGCTGGCATCGCAGTTTAGACGACTGCGTCACGACTTGAACTCTCGTTGAGTCTAAAGCTTTAAAGAGCGCAACGAGGAGACGATGGAAGGGAAAAATGAGTAGATGCTTCAATTTCAGAGCAGACACTGACCTGATGTTCCGAAAAGTATCCCATCAGGCGTCGAATGAAGGTTTCGGTAGCATTTTCGCGCAGGTATTCAGATAACTCTTTCCGAACGAGTGAGTGGCCAATGCTTTGCTCATGCAGAAGCCCCAAACATCAGATCTAACGGATGGAGAACTGCACGAATCTTTTGGATACGAATACCATGGGATGCTCAACGACACGATGAATAGAAGAAATGATGAAAGGAAGTATGTGCGGATCATCATACACTCGGCAGAACACTTATTCAAGTTCGAGCCGCAGATCTCGAATTGGCTTCGTTTATTAATTTGTTTGACTTCGTTTCTCAGACAACCGGGTATGAAGCCATGGTTGAGATGCCGCACTGATTGCTCTTGTTTCGACTCATCCTGATATATCCAGATTGACCCCAAGTTGGTCCCCACGAGTTCTTCACGAGCCAAAAATCCTGAAGCAGCGGTAATTCCACTTTGAGTGATTGCGAACCCCAACGGTTGCCGGATTGATTTCCAGAGATCGGAACGAATCGAGATTGCTCTCCTGTAGAGCGAGTTCGACCGACGTATGTATCATACTTTCCCGTCTTCGGTGGTTCCGTAACCAACCACCAGAACTCCATGATCCAACAGTTCCGAGGAGCAGTTCACTTCATCGTATACTCCATCCTTGTACAGCTGGAAGGATGCGGCGCTAGCGTCGATGGCGACAGACACGGGCCCAACCTGTTTGGAATCAAAGCATCAGCTCGACGACGCTAACGCTTTCGATTTTTCTTGTTATTTTCACTCCTCTTCGGGCTCAGAACTCACGGCCCCAACAGCATTTCTTAGAGCGGTCTCGTCTCTCGATGTGACATCCACGAATCCAGTCAGCGTCGCTCCGATGGTGTTCGGGTTGAATTCGCACACCCCGTCGGTGCCGGTATACGGGTAGGACGCCTCAGTGTCGATGCCGCCGGCGTCCTTGATGAATCTGAATGCGTTGTCCATGAGACCCCCGCCACATCCGTCGTTCCCGTAAACCGCGGAGCAATCAACAAGATTTTGTTCCGAGAGCGAGACAAGCTTCCCGGTTCTCTTGAAGTGTTGGCCTTCGACGGATCCAGTGGTAGAGAATGCCCAGCATGAGCCGCACACTCCTTGATTCTTCACCGGGGTAACGAAACCTTCGGTCCTCCAGTCAACGCTCGGTGGAACTCTGATCGAGGCTGGAATGGAAAATCCCCGGCCACGATCGGCAGTGGCATTGAATCGAGCTCCTCGCAATGCAGCATACTCCTCCCGAGTCTGGAACACGGCCACGCTTGAGGTATCGAGAATACTCTCATTGCAAATGTCACAGCTGACTCAACTCACGCGGCCCAACGGAACGCCTGGTACAATGGAAGCGTCAAAAGACTCCGTATCGCGGCGAGCCAGGTCGAGGACGCCAAAATCATGGGAAAGATCGAAAAAAAACTCACCAGGTCAGCGAATTCATTCAAACCGAGACGGAAAGATGAAAGTCCGAGATCATAAAGGAAGTTATGCGCGTTTATTTTCTCGATGTTCGTTTCGAAGATCACACGGCGACCCACATCTTGTTTCTGGAGATAATTTTTGTTGTGGACTCGCTTGAAAAGCTTCCAGCGGTCGTCTTGTTCATCAGTGGAAGCAATGCAAGCGCCAGCGAGGGCACAGACGACCGTCAAACGAATAATCGTCATCCCTGGAATGAGTTAAGCGGGATTCTCGGATGTTCGGCACCCGATTGATTCTCCATGCAGAATATTCATTCATAGTGGGCATTGCCTCATGGGCACCGGTCAGCCACTTAACGGAAGATCCAAGGAAGAAACGAACTCACTTATAGAATAGCGCTCGACTTGACCCCTGACAGGCCGGTGCGGCTGTTTTTGTTGAGCGAATGAATCTAATCACAACGAATGAAATCCCAGTAATCCGCTAATCACATACTTCCTGATTCCTTTACGCAGCTGTTTTTTCCACAGAAAAACTTTGAATGACATACCACGAATTCCTCCCTCTTCGAATCACAGAGAAAAATTGTCTCAAGTTTCCCGATTACGGTGTGGGATTTCTTTCGGGGAAAAACGTCTTCATACGTTATTGTGGAAACGAGATGGGATAGAGAGTCGCGCTAAACATCCTTGCGCCGAAGAGAGCTAGAATCATCTCGAGGAAGAGAGTTCGATAAGCACGTTTTTGATTATGACGCTGGGAGAATCTTCCGGCTGGAGAAGTGGGGTGCGCATTTGATCTCATCAAGCAGCCGATCATACGAAATTATGAGTTGTGAAAGATTTTCTGGAGCTCCCTCGGATCAGCGTCTGCATGAACATGATATCTTGATGATACTGATTCTGGTGATGAAGAGGAAGAAGGGGGTCAGGGCTGTTGTTGCTTAAACTCAAAAATATTCGCTCAGTCTGGCCTCTGATGCCAGAGGGGGGCGTCTCCGACATTTGGCTTGAGATAGTGGGATCCATCCATATCATCTATGGGATGTCGACAGAGGAGTGGAGCTGTTCGAGCATCTCTCCGAGTGAGATCCTGTACATTGAATCCGGAACGAGGAAGAAGTAGTGTCAACGAAAGTACACTCGAGTTACTAGATTGTCGAGGCATTCGACGTTTGTGTAGTTCCCTCATGAAGGGATACGGAACTCATGCAAGTCGAACGGATTGACTCATCGCAGTCCCTCACCTTGACTGATGGACCGTCAAGCAATTGTACCTAACAAAAACGTGTAGCTGTGACCGCGATCATCCGATAGGATCTATCAGTTCGAAAGATGAATGAAGTGGGAACGATGTTCGATGGATGACTCGTTAAACTGTTTCACAATCAACCCCTCGGACACTGCATGAGAGAATACTGCATGGCCCAGAAAGATTCTCACGTGAAAAACCGTATGACCTCGTCCCAATAAACCGATCATGAAACGGACCAAACTCAAAAAAGAATACACGTACCAATGGAGGCGTTCTCTTTGCTCCTAATCTCGCGTCGACCACGTCGTTGTGCTGTCTTTTGACGCTGTTGTCCGCGGACACGACAAAACAAAAGTGATTCAAATAGCTCACCGATCAAGCCACGCCTCCTTCGGCGGATGGGGTGTTCCACGAGCAAAAGTAACCCATTCGTCGTCAGACTAGTGACTGTTGTTTGAACGGTGAATCGGAAACTGTCAGCTTGCGGAACATAACTCTCGTCTGCGTAATCAAGGGCCGCGTGAGACGTTCGAGTCAGACCTGATCATAAGACCAGTACATCGTTCGACTTCCCCCAAATGAACAAGCATCGTCGTTGAGGTCATGAGCGAAATTCGTGAACTTGAGTCCTGCTCCTGGTTCCTGAATTTCCCAGAACTCTGAATTCGCGGATTCTGTTCTTGGATAACCTATTTCTCTTCATGACATCGAAGCCACACCATTGCTCCAAAAAAAATCGTTTGAAAGACATCTCAAACTCCCAAGACCCCTCTGGAACTAGTCGGCGCCAGTGTTTGGACGATTTCGACAATCGGAATAAAGGGGATCCCTTGTAGAAATACCTAGTTGTTTCTTCTACGCCGTTCCCTTTCAGATTTAGTCCCACAGCGTCGTTCCGTGTCGCATGTCGGTGCCGAAACTTCCCCGAATGATCATGACCGTTTCATGCTAGGAGCCGTGGCTGACCCTTGGTCCCAAGAAGGTTTGATATGAGGTTTCGATGTCAATAAGACGAAGAAAGCGCAATAACAGCTTTCCACTCTGGATCGGAATCACGACCCTTATTCTGGCGCTGTCTCTGGTTCCACGCAATCGGGACTCATCGATGAGCGAATTTTGCTGAAAAACCAACCAGCTTCTCGTCGATGGCTGTCGGGCACGGTGGGAGCCTCGGCGTCACTCACGTGAATGATCAAGGGGAGTTCAATCAATCGTTGCGGTCGCTTCGAGCATCCTTGCGCCTACCACGTCTAATTTTCATCGAGATAAATGGGGAACTAATGTGCGACTGCTGGTCCAAGTCGTGAATCCCCTGGAGAACTTGCTGAGCTCCGCACAGTTTCTCTCTCGGATGGGCCACTCCATTGACGTGTCTCCCCAAATCTTATTGAATTTTCTGACGGCCAGCTTCTAACATGATGGTCTCGACAAGAGAGCGAGAATTTCGTTAGTCGTTCGGACAGGAATTCCATCCGAAGAAATGACATCAAAACTGAGCCAAGGGTTCCTGCATTCTGAACTTACTGCCGACTTGTTCAAAAAGTTTGTGCGGGAACACTATTCTGCTGCGGTTGCCGGAGGGGGGACACTGTTCTCGATCCTCGAGAGTCACAGCGGTAACCAGATCCAATCAGATGTGATCTTAATGTCTTCGAGTCAAATGGAGTCTAGTCGAGCGAGTAGAGCTCTAGAAAAAATTGCGGTTGTTTTGCGAACGAGCTACTGTTCGCCCGAAACTTGAAGAGAATCCAGTAGCCGAGCTCTTGCTGTGAGGCATTAAGCTCAATGTGTGATTTACCCGCGACCTCTTCGACTAGCGTTGTTCGCTCTTCTCGCATTTTGCGAAACGTTGCGTGAAAATCGTTCGCTCAGTGCGACAGATACATCCACACCAGCGACTACTGCTTTGACCTGTGGGAATAAGTTGTTCTCTGGTGCCGTTTGACTATCGCTAGAAACAGCGTTGCAAAATTTGAGAATGGGAATTTCTACAACTGACACTTCCATTTGAAAAATACCGGTCTAACAAAGTGTCCATGGATTGCACGTCAAGTCGAGCTCTTTGTTCTTCGAATCCATAGCCTCCTCTCGACGGTTGATTAATCATCGGTAGGTCTCGGAAACCTTTATTTCTGATGCCCGGAAAATGATCCTCGTTCCAACAGACCACGAACGACTCTCGGTCCTTAGGACTCTGAGTGACTGAGCGGCACATGGAAGGGAGATTCTGTCTGATTCAATCACACCTGCCATCGCCATCCGATCTAAACCATGGAGGCGAAACAGCATCGAAATTGAAATCCGAACTGATTTCGAACGGGTTCTCAAGGCTCTCTTGACCTCGATTCCTTGTGAATGAAAGGCGGGCAACAACTCCTCTGAAAAATTCATATTCGCGTAAAACAGCGAACATGTTGCTCCATATGTATCGGAACGCGCCAGTGGCGCACCCAGGGGGGGGAGGGGGTCATGTACCTCATCGTGATTGGTGAACGTACGATGAATGGGACCTCGAATGTTCCTCTTCTCAACGCGCGTCGCATCACAGCATAAAATCGGTGCCCCCACCCCCCAGAGTGGGAGCTCGGATCCTCGAGAGTTTGGTTCTTCCGTTGCATCCAGTACCATCGAAGCTGATGATCCATGATTGAATTCTGGCTTGAAGATGTTGAGCACGTGCATTTTTTTCGCACCGAATCCGCCATTCCACAGTTCCGTGTGCGTTTCCGAATGCTTAGTGGAAGTGTACCGTGAATTTCATCGCAGGAGACGATCTGTCAGACGGGATCGTCCTCTACTGATAGAACGAGACTTGCGATCCGTTGAAGAAGGACGGGTTTCGCGAACTCTGAGCCAGTAGAACAGGAACATGATTCCGCTCCGCTACGTCAAGTTTTCCGAATATTTTTCCTCGATGGTCTGAAGTTTTCTGTATTCCAATGGAAAATATTCTGTCGAATACAAAACCTATCAAAGGATCCTCTTTGACTGATCCGTCAGCATGAAGTCCTTAGAAGATTCTTTCGCTTCCCTTTGGAAGCGCGTCTTTCTGTTCACCTCCCGCGGCGGACACTTTAGCAGCTCGTTGATCAGTGTTGTCTTCGCCAACGGTCCTCACAACGGGAAAGAGGGGTTGTCCCCGGCTATAAAATCGCAGCGAAGCATTGTAACGGCGTAAGCCGACGAATCGAACATGAGACTAGTAGTGAGTGGATTTTTCCTGGATATTCCTTCGAAGTTTTTGAGCGCTTAACTTGATCTTCTTCTCAAGCGACTCGTGAGATTCAATTCTGGAGATGCTTCTGCTTTCAAGGTATTTGGGACCCTCCTTGTGGGCTTCTGCAGAGCCGGATTCCTCGGTGGTGGCTCTTCTGGGGGTGGTTACGGAGGCTCTTCCGGAGGCCACGGTGCGAGTGGCGAGAGTTACCACGGTAGCAGCAGCTTCGCGGGTCATGGCGGCGGTTCCGGTGTTCACGGAGGACACGGAGGCTCCGGCGGATATCAGAACGCAGGCGGCTCTTCGGACGGTTTCACAAAAGGGTCTGTGCTCATCTTGAAGGGCGGCGAAAGCGGTCAAGGCCATTCCGGAGGACACGGTTTCAGCACATCAGGTGGCTCTCGGTCCCATGGGCACGGCAATGCTCAGGTATGTCGATACGATTACCGTCTGAATCATTAGTTCTCGCGATTGGCCTTCGAGCGGCTCGAAAATGGGAATCATCGAGACAAAACGTGAATCTGGGCGCGGCCGTGCGATCGCGATGACCAATTTAAATCTGAACAATAAACCCGCGACACTGTTACCGCGCAGATGTTTGTCGGTGGGTCGAACTTCGGCTGGTCATCTGAGAACGAGGTGCCCCAGAAGAAGTTCAGCGGTGGCTGGAGTCAGCAATCGAGTCAAAGCGGAGGCTCCGGATGGGATAATCAGGACCCGCAGCAGAATTCCAATGGATGGGCGCAGAACTCTGGCGTATCTTCCCATCACAGCCAAAGTCCGACGAGTCAAGGTCCCGTGAGCGGGCAAGGAAAGGTGAGTCGTTTCATTTTTTCTCGTTTTCGCATGTAAGCACACCTGAAATGTTGAGGGTTGAATGCGTACTCGAGTTCGAACGAGTTGGGGACTGTTTCCATTCCAGGTGTATGTTGTGCAGGATGTCAAACACGGGATCATTCAGGAGGCACCCTCTCCCTCAATGGGTGGGTCTGGGGAATACGGAGGCGGTTGGAAGCAATCGGGACAAGCACCGGACAGAAATGTCAACTCAAACGGTTGGCAGTCAGATCACAGTTCACAGAGTGCTCCCTCCCCGGACTCAGGGTTTTCTGGTCAGGCAAAGGCGAGTTATGAGACGGTTTCCGCAACTGTGATGTGAATCTACGAGATCGACCCGGGCATTGTGATGAAAACGAATATCATTCTAGGTCTTGGTCGTCCAAAGTGTACGCGATGCCACTATTGAGCATGCTCCCGCAGCGCAAGGTCAGGCGTTGGGAGGGCATAGCGGATGGCAGCCCCAATCTGGTCAACCGACAGGGAGCTATGAGAATAATCACGTTAATTCTCACGGAGGTTCCCATGGAGTTTCTTACGGAGGTTCTCATGGAGGTTCTCACGGAGGTTCCCATGGAGCTTCTTACGGTGGTTCCCATGGGGGTTCCCATGGAGGTTTTCACGGAGGTTCCCAAGGCGGTTCTTACGGAGGTTCTCACGGAGGGTCTCAAGGAGGTTCTTACGGAGGTTCTCAAGGAGGCTCCCATGGAGGTGCTTACGGAGGTTCTCATGGAGGTTCCCATGGAGGTTCTTACGGGGGTTCCCATGGAGGTTCCTACGGAGGTTTCCAGGGGGAGTCTCATGGGGGCTCACACGGGGGTTCTCATAGCGGCTCTTATGGTTCTCATGGAGGTTGGCAGCCATCGGCCCCGTCATCGCAGTTTCAAAAGTCGGCCAGCCATCATGGCTCCTCTCAGGGAGGCGCCGTTCGAGGCAAGGTAAGGAACTAGTCTCCGTGAATCCCGGATTCGGCCGTGCAGACCTCGTAACTGAAGCTAGGCGAGAGCTGTGATGGAAAACGTTCATTCACGCAATGATCAATCGCCGCAGGTTCTCGTGGTTCAAGACATCAAGGAAGCTACCGTAGAGCACGTTCCAGCAGCGAATCCCCATTCTCCTCGCAAGCCTCAAAAAAGCTACGGTGGAACTCAGGAGGCTAAGGTGAGGGCTACAATTTCATTGAAATGTCTGTTCTCTGGCAACACAGGCTTAGATCAAGACTTTGTCAGTTCGTTCTGTGCATCGATCAGGACATTGCAGGTTCTGGTGGTTGAAAACGTTAAACACGCTACTGTGGAATTCAAATCGGGAGGCTTTCACAATTCAGCCGCTTCTGAGTCCCAAAAGGGAAACTATGGCTCAGTCAAGAACTCTCATCACGGTTCCAATTTCGGATCCTCGGGAGGGACGAAAGCAAAGGTACGGCGGATTCTTCAATAATACGAGATAATGGGGACTCTCCGAGTGATAAGGTGAAAGGGAATCCTGAGCTAGAGTTCTCATCTCTTCCTAGGTTTTCGTTGTCCAAGATGTTAAGGAAGCCACCGTTCATCATGGAAGTTCAGGGTTCGGTTCCGGTGGTCAGGACAAATCGTCACATCATGGTGGAGGCTCTTCATCCGACTCAGGCTTTGGTTGGTGAAATGAGCCAACGCAACTGTTTGGTTCCCGAGAAGCCAGTTTTGAATAGTCATGTACAAACAGCATTCATTGAAAATAAACTCCGAGTAAGAGTCGTTAAGAGTCATCATGGGTAATTTTCTTCGGTGAAGTTTCGTCTTGTTAGCACTGGCTTGCCCGGAGTCACCCGTGATCGCGACGCTGTGTCCTTGACTGCTTTCATCTGATGCTTGAAAGCTTTTGACAAGTTTCCTAGCACGGAATCTGTTCAAACAAAGTCCATTCTCTCAGTTCTCAACGATGACGATAAGCGCCGTCAACCCCGAGCTACGGAGGCTTTCCAGATAATTAGTGGAGCGTGTTGAGCAACCCAATGGCCCATCTCCAGTTACCGCTCACCGCAACGGGACTTCAATGCACCCGAGCCTCTCGAAAAACCCAGAGGGCTTTTCAAACGGAACGATTCAGTGAGAGGAAATAGACCTAGCCCTGCACAGAAGCTTTTCTCTTGGATAGTTCTTCGAGAATAGATTCCATGATGGATAGGATTCCAGGATAGGATTCCAGGTGGATAGTTTCCATTGGGACATTGCATTTCCCATGGTGGCGTATTCGCGGACCGTACTGAGAATATTTCCGACGGCACGAGTGTCAGCTGGCCGGCGGAATGCGCAGTGTCAACACAGTCTCGAGCGATCGCGTGCAAGCAGCCGGTCCAACAACGCCATCTGCGATCCAACAATCCTCTGGTTAAGGCAGAGCTCAAACCCCACTCGAGTCCAACTCTCTCCGAGTGCACTCTATCCGAGCTGGCGTGCGATAGTGTGTGTTCGATGTGGTGACGCTTGAGCGTGGGATTCGATCCGAGCAGTGAAAGCTCTCAACGAGTGAGTCGGACCGCGACAGCGTCCGTGGAATAAGTGGGCTCTCATGGCGGAAAGATGGTAAATTGCACGCATTCATACCCTGAGCCGAGATGAACCAGCTCGCTGCACAGATAGACAATTGTTTACATTCGTTCGAATTCCATATGAGTTCAAGTGGATTCTCTGATTCGGAACAGCTGTCGCCGGTTGCGAGCTGCGACAGCGAACTCGCAATCAAGTTCGGAATCGTCCAAGGGCGATCAACTTCATGCATAATCCTGTGCTATGCCTGTGCTAGCGCTACATCGTGATTATGATCTCCCTGAATCGCGCCTAACTTCATGAGTCTGCTCTCATCTGATTGAGCAGGAGCCTGTGGTGATCGATCAGCGAATGTTATGATCCCGGTGGACTGCCCCAGTCGCAGATTTGCGGTCTCGTCAACTCGAACTTGACTCACACGAAGACTCCCGTCATCCATCTGGCTCTCAAGGGACGGTGCAAAGCAGCCCAAAATGGGATTCAACGTTGTGATCGTAGCCCTCTCGAGCTGACAAGGGCACGCTAGTGAACTTGACACGATAAAACTCTCGGGGGGACGCGCAGAATATTTCTCGTGATTGAACAGCACGACTGGATTTTATGCTCACCGATGTCGGGAAATTGGTATCGTCGCGATGTCACTTCCATTGGTTTCGATAAACTATGAACTGATCGAGGAGATACATAGCGAGCAGAAACCTCCGACTCGCGCAAACTGGAATCCCTTATATTAGTAGAAAAGTGCACGACCCTCGATTCTGTCCTCGGTGGGATGTGCTCTTTTGCAACTGTCAACGTGTCGGTGTGCTTTGAACGCGATCATCCACGCTTCCTGCTGTTCAGACCTCGTTGGCCAGTCGCGAGATCGACTCCTAGCGGGCCAGAGCAATGAAATATCAGAGAATATCTGGGACAGGAACTTCTTTCCCAGGAACTTCTTCCCCCTTCTTTCAGGAACTTTCATCTTCGACGCACCGAAACAGTGGTTGGCGTCGAGTCAGCCAAAACTCCGTTGTTGGCTCCATGTAACGCGGCCCGTAGATCTGACAACGTGGTCAGCGCAGTGGGCGGCACATCTACGACTGAAGGGCCACTTCGAGACTGATTTCTCTGGTTCCTGTTATTTCTGGGCGACTCTCGACACCACCAAAAAGACCAGGGGTTAGCCCAGGGAACTGACCGTCGTGAGAGAATCGTATTCGTGACGTTTTGAAGGCACCTGGGTGAATAACGATCCCCCACCGGATGTCCCTACCTGAGGCATTCTGGACTCCTCGGGTTGTGTTGAATCAGCTCCTCTCATAGGGTTCCAATGATCTGCGAGATTTCTCGCGAGTTTCCACAAACAATGTAACAGAATGATCCACATATATATATTTATCAATATAAAGGATTTATATTCGGGGCGATAGCCGCGCTCGGATGATCAATGGAGTCTTGCGAGCGGGAAAGTTGTCGCCAGTAGTGTAGGCAGGGTAAGGGAGGAGGCCGTGCCGTGCCATTTGTCATATTGAGATCGTCCGCCCAACTCCCATCTCATGGTGCTCTAGTTTCCTTGAGGTTGGTTTTCGGAGGAACATTTGAGCATCCATCGAGAATCGATATTTTCCAGGACGAAACCTGACAGCCAAATACGAAATCTGTGTGTTTATTCCTCAGGCTAAGGATTCCCGACTTTCGAACATATTCGGATCATAGTTGCACAACGAGAGTGGATCATGAGTACAAACAGAATTCTGGGAAAGGATCGAGTTTGGCGTTTTCTATTTGGGGGAATCATGTTTTGTTGAGAAGATGAGGAGCTCCCTCGATTCGTTCCGTTTGAAATGCAGCATTTCGAAACCGTCAGCTGTCGAGAATTTGGCTGGCATATGACCCCGAGCAGAAAGACACTGTGACCTGCCTTGTTAGGGTACCTGATGCCGTAAGGATGTTCTTGGGGGCCTCGCTAAACGGTGCCCTTGTACTTCTTGTAAACGGTGACAGACTCAGTCCAGTCAGCATTGAACTTTCTCGCCGATTTGGGAATCAGGAATCATTCAGCGGAGTCAGAAGTTTAAATGCCAGACAAAAAGCTCAAGCACTCCGTTGATCGGTTCAATGTTCGGGCCGTTATCATTAGTACAATGATTCATCCTGATGATTACAATGACTCCAACCTTCCTCTTCTGACACGCGTGGTCGAGGAGAAAGTATCCGATGACTTCAGCGTTGTGTGGGATCGACCTGAACGTCACAATTTCGCTTTCTAACGCGGGCGCATCATCGATTGGCTGAAGTCAGGGATCGCTTCAAGCCTCATGCCGAAAAATTCATCTCATTCCTAACTTTGCGTGATTCGTTCGTGATAGATGACGATTGAGTTGTTCCCCTGAAACAATCGAAGCTGGAGTGTGCGTTTTCTAAATCGGCCTCAACTCCACTTGGTCCGGCGGATCGAACGGCGGGCTTGAAGGTACGCGCGGGACAAGCCGTTGGACTCACGTCCAGAAAACACGGCGACAAGCGCACTCCAAATCAAAAGGAACATCGTCTGATACTTCTGCGAATGTATATTGTCAGCCAGACGAGACGCGTCGATTTTGAACCGTTCACAAGTACTGGCTGTGAGCGGCTTCTTGATTCGAGACGTTCCGCACTTGCTCTGTCCATGAGGCCATATTGTCCACACAATGAGCACTCATCCGCTTCCGCATCTAAGTTTGCTCCAGCAAAGGATGCTTGCTCTCCAGGGACCATCATAGGGCATTCACTCTCCGATGCAGTTTTTAGAGGAGAGACAGTCGTGATGATGTGCTCACCGCCGGACTGTGCCTCCGTTGAACTACAATTTCCTGAAATCCGAGTGTATTCACTCACTTCCGGATGAGGGAATTTCTCTCTCGCTTGCAAACATCGACACGGTGGATGTATCCTCTGACCGCGTATTCACATCTTTACTGCCGACGATTTCGACTGAGTGACTGCTTGAGTGAGCGTGTGAGTGACTGTCGTGTTTCGTCTCGACATAATTTGTATGGGCACAGGCGCAGATGTTATTCTGTTCCGGAATTCGCCAACAAGGATGAGCCCGCTCTCGTATTGTGACGGCTTTGATTTCCATTTCAGATTTCAACGGCTCGGGCTCGATGTGTCCATCGATACTCGACCTTGGATAACAAGCCTCGGGAGCCGGAGTGCGAAACATACCGGAATCGTCACGTTAGGAGAGAATTTTGGTGCTCATAGGATCACGAATTCGCGTTCCTCTGAGACGAAAGCTCAAGCATACCACAGATACCTTAATGCAGAATCTTTGACGGCTGAACCTGAGATTGAACTGACTTTTCATGGAACACTTCGTTGCTCGGTTGGCGATCGAGCTAAACGCAGTTCTCCTTATAGGTCATCTGATGCTCTTCGGCAGCCCTCGATGTGCGAACTGCATTTCGGTGGCACCTCAACGTCGTTAAGAAGTCATGTATCCCATCGAAGCGGAGTTCCGGGAGCTGTTTGTGCACCAATTATCCTGTGAATAAAGTCAAGAACACTCGAGAGAACTTTCCCCTGCGTTCTAGAATCGAACAGTATCAAATTCCCTTGAGCCGTTAACGTAGTAGAGCTTGTTCACTCGTTCAATGAATCTTCTCGCTTCCAGACGCCCGGTTGAACATGTATCTCGGTCGTTCCTTCGTACCGTATCAGAACCGTCAGGAGAATCTCCTCAAACCATTGAACGAAGAACACATCATCCAAGCCAGCGTGAGCATCCTCGGATTAGTTTATGATTCAATAGCGTACCTCATGCCGACGTTGTCAAAACTTTGATACATTTTCGAACCGAATTTTGACTGTCATCCCCTGTTTCATAGGTTTTATACTCTTCACCGACTGATGCTGGTTACGGAAGACGCGGTGATCTCAACAAGAGCCATCAATGCGAAATTTGCACCAAGAGCTTCAGTCTTAAACACCATTTAACCGAACACATGCGAACTCACACAGGTAGGCGAATGCAGCAATACGGAAAGGAAGTCTCCGGCAATGGAGATTCGAGAGTACGAGGGAGCGGTTCAGAAGTGTTGCACAGATGTCTCACACCTGTGGAGAACTGCAGCATGAGCTCACCCATGGTCGTTTCGGCGTACGGGTACGGTCGCGTTTCTCTCCGCGATCACAATTCTAGAACGACCTATTGTAATCCGTGAGATTTCTTCTGATTGGATGGCTTGTCATGTCAATGGACTCTTAGAGGGAGATTGCATGCCCTATAATCAGAGGGAATGAGGTACGTCAAATCACTGTTTGTGCGAGTTCCCGAGCCGAGAATCCGCTGCGTTCTGTTAGAGAGCTCCAGATTTCGGTCTCTCGAATCAACTAAAATGGACAGGGCAGCGCAGGGCGGCTCATGTTAGCTTGGAAAAAAACAGAATCGGCCGTGATGAGAGCTCAGTTCCAGCAGGCTCATTCCGACGAGCAGCTCTTTATGTCGCCCTCTCTTTCTCTCTCATTCTAGTTCTGAGAACAAGAGAGATTATTCCAGTCACAATGCCGGGTAAGGAGTAGAGGTCAATGATGGAAGGAGCTGATAACGGCAGTCCTTCGTAGTTTCGGATAGTACCCGGAGAATTCGGAAGGACGAATAAGTCGCTCAGTATTTGCCCCTCTTCTTCCGATCCCTTCGTCCGATAACGGGTACGCCGATTATCAGATAGCCAGTTTATAGCAGATGTTGCGTTCTGACCGTCAGAGGGCTGGAACTAAAGCTAGTTCAACACAGTCCTCCAACATTCAGAACCACATGCAGGCTAGGGGAACACACCGCGACTCCTAGTTCCCTACAAATTCTGACTTTGAAGTAATTTTTCTTCGCATCGCGCATGCTCTCCAAAACAGTGGGTCGGACTCAGTACTTTTGAGGCGATCATAGACACTCCAAGTTTTCATTCGCCATACTCCTGTAAACATTCGTCATTATGGAATGGGGCCCTACATCCTGTCGTATGCAGTTCTTGAGGACTCATCGCGATTTCTCATTGCAGGCGAGAAGCCCTTCAAATGCGACATTTGTCACAAAAGATTCGCACAGGCAGGGACCAGGAACTTCCACAAGAAGAAAACTCACTGCGTGAAGAAAAACGGAGTTCCTCCCGGTTTCCATTCAATGGTCTCGCCGCCGATCGCCGAGCTTTTGCGAAATGAGCTCACTATGTAAAACTCAATCATTGGGACGTAGGCGTGACCTCGTCGCCGAGAAAGCCAAAATAACCCTTGTATAGCTTCATCAACCATCTTCCTCGGCTGAAATTCGACAAATCGCGAAAAATGAGTGTTTACCATTCTGCGACATCCGCTCGTGCAACCGAGGAATCAAGATTTCTTTTTCTCACGGCAGCGTATCAGGGGGCGAACCAGAAGCTCGACGGACTCATCGAGAAGTCATCCCATTCGAGAGGAATCTGAGTATTCTTTATCAAATAGCCAGGAGATGCTCCACCGGACACGCTTCAGAGCACGAGTCCCCGACGACTACACTCTATCGTATCAGAACAAATACCCAAAGGTTATGATCGCTCACCGGAAAGTACAGTCTTTCGGATGCATCAGTGGAGATTCGAGACTTCTCAGCCTTTTACGCTTGATGGTAGAAACGTGCTTCGTGAAGTGTTCACAAACTCGGGCGTCACAAGAACCTCGAGAAGTCAAGGGAGGTGCTGCTATCCTCTAACGTCCAGATCTCCATGGGAGCATCGTAGTGATGGGAGATTCATGACCAGTTAGTGCACGAACTCAACCAGAACTATTCTCCAAAAGAATTCCGGGAACTGTACAATAATAAAACTGATATTTTTGAAGTATAAATATGCCGGTCTCTCGAAACTCCTCGGTTCCTTCTAGCAATGAACAGACGGGGACTTTATGCGATTCGCGGAATCCCCAAACGGCTATTCAGAGAAAATCTCTCGCCGCCCACAGGGTCGGCTGCCGCCGCTTCAAAAGAGACGCATTTTCGACAAGATGATGAATACATGAAATCGGAAATCGGGAACTTATGAGCGAACAATGATGCACTTTCGGTGGAATGTTTGCTGAGGCCCGGGTTTGTGTGCTTCCTCGAATCACTACTCAGAATACACGATCGGAAGTTTGATCTCGCGGAATCCTCAACGCGGAAGATCCAGCTGAAGTTTCCGCCGTAGTGATCACCGAACCGCGTCGGCAGTTTGTTAAAAGCGAAAGGTCAACTTGGAAATCATCAAAAACAATAGAGCTACAGAAAAGCTATCTTCCGGTCGGTCTGTATCTGAGGGGAGCAGGGCACTAGCGGCTGCTGGCTTCAGAAAGCTGTCTTCTGATGCAAATGGGCTCGACCGCACACACAGGCCTCTCGCCTTTCGTGGATACCTACCGCCTGTATAGTTGACCAAGAGCCAGTATCGGTCCCCCCTCTACCCGACTGCGCGTCATCGGAAGTTCCGAATGCTGGTGTGTTGACCCAATCCACGGGAAGTTCCTGCGCGCTCTCCCTCTTGAGAGCTCATCGGACGGAATTTCGAGTGAGTTTCGGTTCATATCCGGATCAGGGTGAGCCTCGCTTGAGCGCGGTATTCCATGGATAGCGCTGCTCTGAACCAATGAACGTGTCTGTGATTCCCTGGTCGTAGGTTCATATTCTTCTTGCGATCATGCACAACCAATGGAGCCAGCTCCTCCTTCCCATCGTGATGAGTGGTCTCGCAGGGGCAATAGAAACCCCTTGGTGGACGGAAGCTCTCGCGGGAAACGATGATATCTTCCAAGAGGAACTGAAACCGGTGAGGCGTGTCGCTATTCAGTGCACTCAGGGACCTTCGGCTTTATTTCTTCTTCATAATCATGTCATCACAATCAGAACGGGAGCATGCCTGGGAGTCTAGCACCATTCCAAACCGTTAGGTGAGCGACATAAGCTGGACCGGCCTGAATACTGCATGGACCCTGATACCACTTCCCGCTCACCCCATAAATTTGTTCGCTGGCCACCAAAACACCGAAGCCAAATGGAAGCACGAAACTGAACCTCCCGTTATCTCGAAACATGGCAATCAACCTCCATCCAAATCCACACAAATATCAGATATCGAGAGGGAAGACTGGAAACACGGAGTATCCCAAAGGTAATGAATCAAAGCGATTATTGATGTGGCTGGATTAGGCATGAGACTTTCGGTTCTCTGTTCATGACGGAGATCTCGACCGATTTTGTTTGAGTAAAATCTAAAACGGCTCTTTCTGCGTAGGAAATGGGCCGCGAGAGAATGGAGGACAGGGACAATGCTGCCGCGCAAGGGGGGACAACCCCATGTGGATCTGAAGCCACCTACATACACTCCCCCAGAGCGAATATCGGGCTATGTCCCAGCCGTCAAGGGTCCTATTGATGGATGGGCACGCGGTGAATCTCCTCCTAGGAGAACTGAAGCACTCCAAGGAGTCGCGCCGATTTGGCTGAAATCGCTCTAATCGTGTGTTGACATGGTCGACAAATTCCATATCACTCATCGAATTTAAATCAAATGAAGCGTGGGAAAGATGAAGATGCTGCTCTGTGATAGATTTTTGAGTTCTCAAAAGTTGTGTGATGCGCCGGCATGGCGCTTAAACTCAACCTGATGGTAAATTTCATCCGGAAACGTCCAAATAACACGTGGCTTACGCGTTCTCAGCTGTCTTGACTGAGCTGTGAAGTACCAACGCTCCAGTGGACCGGGGAGCGAGCTATCGAGATACGAGCTCCCGGACTCCAAGACTCTCGTCCGAGTTCCGAAATCTCGAGACTTCAAGAGTTCGGCTAGAGAAGAGTTAGTTCCGCAGGACCCAGCCGGTCTCATCTGCAGAGAGCCGTACTTGTCTGAGACTATCGAATGGAGGGAGTCATCGCGCAGCGAAAGTAGTTTGTTTCGTGGGCACCGGTTGTAGGAATTGAATTAACCCGTGTGTCCAGACCGGGGACTGAACGGTTGATCGCAAATAGTGATCTCACAACCCAGACTCGATAGCGGTTTGGAGCTGCACGGTCTACCGCCAGGATGTACGCTATGGGTTCCAGATAATGTGTGCACGTCGTCGAGACGTGTATGCGATTGTAACGCAGCAGCGTCTGTATGTACGCCTCTATTGACGCTCCACGATCGTTTGTCGGGTAGAGATCTGAACGGAAGATGCCACTCTCAAAACTGTTACCGGTGGCTGCGAAGCTTGCTCGCCTCCGTCATGAAATTTTCAGCCACAGATCAGGACTCATCTATATCATACCTTACAACCCTACCTCAGAGAACAGAGCCTTGTCAGCCAGTCACAATGATTTTCGCATCATTTGAGGGGACTTGCCTGCAATTCGGGCTGACTTAGCCCACTCATACGGCGGAGCGGCTCAGCCAACCTGAAACAGACACATCTCCCGACAGTTATGGTGAGGGAAGAACACCGCGAGTGAGACCCTCTGGAGCATTCTCTCCAATCGTATTCCGCTCACAGTTTCCTCAAAGCAGTCTCGCGGGAACGTAGACCCGTTTTGAATCAACACATGAATCATTCTGCGAAACAAACGTAGAGATGAGGCTTCTGATTCTCACTAGTTTGATTCTGAACGCCGACGCATTCTTAGATGAGGATTCTCCCCCTGATCTATTCGAGCTATCAAAGTAGGTACCTTTTCGAGCCTGAGATGGTCTCTGAGAGAACAATCGCGAATTCTCATCAATTCCATTCAGGTGAGATGATGGAAATATTGTACTTAGGTACTCCGGCCCGGGAAACGACGGTGGTTTCCGGATTCAACCGAGGTGTCTTTGCCTGTCGGAAATTTGCTACTACCCAGCAGCACCTGGATGTGAGTTCAAATGCCGGAATGGATTTTTCAATGCACAAAAGATGAAATTATGAAGCATTTCCCCGCTCCGAAACGCTGCTGACAAGCCCGACGAGTCAATATTCAACTTGAATGATACCGAGCCCATAATGACTCGCCAGGGGGTGATATTCACGAAATAAGGAACGAAACATCGAGTCTCTATGAGGTGCGGTGCGACTGCGAGTTAGGTGCTCCATGTGGAATTTCCTACTTCCACATAACTTGTGAGTTCCTAGCATCCTATTTCCGGCCTCCCCCCCACGTCCCCCGTCGGGTTCGCCGTCCAACTATTGGCTCGAAGCTCGTTCACTCCGACCAGTCCCTTATCCTCAGGGGAACAAGACAAAGTTTCATAGCTGGGGCTCATACGTTGCAGTTGACGTTTCACATCTGTATCGAAAGGAGCCTGTCACGAATCCTCCCGAAGAATCAGTCGACACTACAGGCTGGCATACCGAGCTCTACCGTATCTCGAAAGCACGGAGCCGACGGGGTCATTCCGAGCTCTACAGACCTGTCATTTCTGATGATGAAGTCAGTCCGGCTAGAGTCACCCTATGTGAGTTGGCTCAAATGCTTTTTATCGTGCTATGAGGTATCACTTTAGTATTCCCGCAGCAAACGGATGCCACAGCTGAAATTCTGTTTCAGGTGTCCTGTTGAGATCCTCTGAAAACATCGGGAAGGAGGATCCGAACTGTACCTATCTCTAACTCAGACGAGATCTTTCTCGCAACTCATACTGAACGTAAAATTTCCGGCTCTCCGCCCTCATCTGGAACTCCAGTCGCTCTTTCCTGCAATAAAGCAACAGCCCTGAACTTGCGCGCGAGAACAGACTTCTTCCTCGCGAATATTGCGGCTTTTAGAGTCATCGAGGCGAATAGTAAAGTATCGTTCAACTCCTCTTATTGTATAGTTCATTGAGCCATGCGCGTTCCGACTACAGTCCGTTCCTTTGAGGCTTCTGCCATCCCAGAGAGGTTCTCTGGTTGTGACGCACCCAAGCCACAATATGAGGTATCTCGACGTAGCCAGTCGGCGCGCTCTGGAAGTTTCTCCTCGATAAAAAAAGGCGGTCAATGGGATTTTGACGTTCACGTGCAACGCTCGGGTTATTCATCTCGATTCCTTCGAAACCTCACAATTTGACGACGAAGACTACGAAAGCGTAGTGCAAGCCGTCCGAAACTGTTCTGCGCTCTGATTATCACAGATACATAAATTACTTCAAAATGTTTCCGTGAGTTCGATGCAAAAGCGGAGTGGTGGCCGGCATGGGTCAGTCGACTCGGAAACCACTCACTACCTTCCAAGAGAAGCGATGCGCCCGGCAATAAACCCGCCTATATGAGAGTCAGTACATTATCAAGGTCTTTCGATCAAGTTCGTCCAGAAAACGAACCAAACAAGTTGGCACACGAAGAGATTATCGCAAAAGTGAAGCAGCTCGACCGGGTTGGAGCCAGGGGACATCTCGTAACGCCCCTGCTTATCATACCCGCGGCTTCTACAGTTTCGTCATAAACTCCAGCTGTCGCTCATACTTCCCAAGTCCTCTTTCGGACTATTCGCCAAGCATGGAAATCTCGTTGACTCTCAGAGAGACTCGAGTTGAGGTTGAGAGGTTGTGGTGATCGCGGTACTCGAAACGGGATTCCGGGTATTTTACCCCGAATGCGGTCGGGCATGAGGATCATGTCATACCATACAGAAAGACATAAAAGAGACAATAGATCATCGGAGCGAAAATCACAGGTTCGTTCGACTCGAGAGAACGCAGAATGCCCCGCGGAACGATTTGTCGATTTTCAGATTGATCATTGGTATTTGGCTCTCCGATCCACACGTCCGCAAACGATGACTTCGCGGATAGATTTCTCACTTCGAGTTATGAGACACCGAATAAACAAAACTCGCCTTGAGGCTCCAATTACGGGACTTTGTTCGGAGCGGCAGGAATTTTATTAAACAAGAAATATGGATATAGTAATATCCGAACCAGTCCTCGAGAAGAAAGCTCTGGTTCGAGCGCCGCGGCTAAATCGAGCGAAAACACTATGTTCGCGTTCCGCTTGGGTTACCCCATGTGTTGTTCCACAGAAAGCATTCTGGGGAAAGTAATTACTCGTCTCTTGCGGCTTATCCGTTATAGCTCATATTCAGTAGCCTCAGTATTTTTTGGGTGAAAGGGTGAATTAATTTGAAGATATATAAGCAACGCCCACCGACCCGCAAACGACGTTCTTTGTTCACCCAGGTATTCGACTCCACAGTGGGAATGGCTTTTCATCGAGTAAGATCGTTGTTAGTAGTGCTCACGGCGTGTCGAGACGAGGACTTCAACCTATCTCATTTCTGACTCGATCGCAGGTGGAACTCCTCATGCTGTTGGTGGTTCTCGCCCTCACCATGGAAGCTGTGACCGCTGGGCGAAAAAGCCTGTTGTATCTGGGCGCTGTAGGAGGCGCGGCGGCAGCCTCTCTGTCCCCTCTGCTGCTGATAGCCTTACCGAAAAGGCATGGAACCTACCACAACTACGGTTTCGGTGATCACCTGTCGTCATATTACGACCATTACCACGGGCACCACGGTGGCTACCACTGACGACTGCGATCAATTATCACTCACCGTTGCGTAGCATAAGCCATCTCAAGTTGTTATCGCCTGCTCAAAGCCTGTATTTCGAATCATATGCATGAGATGAATTTTGTAAATGATTGACTCAGATGAATTTTGAAAATCAATAACTCAAATGAGTTTTGAAAATTATTGTCTCAAATGAATTTTGAAAATTAATGACTCGATAAATTTTGAAGATTAATTCCTCAAATGAGTTCAGAAAATGGATGACTCAAATGAATTTTTGAAATCATGACCCAAAGTGATGAGCTTTTTTCACGGGCGGTCTCCATGGGTACCGGTGAATGGTACCAGGAGACAGCGATCGCGGCTGCATGATACGACGAGTCGTGGATGAATTGCCCTAGCTCCCTTGAAGGCCTACCGAATCCACTAATCCTCGACGAAATCTTTGCATGGGCATGGAACACGCATCTCGAGCGAGCCGCAAACCTGAATCCTCTCGATTCTGGGGGCATTTCGAGGCGGGCTCAGGTACGGAGAGCCCTGGCGGGTAACGGGACGGAAAACAGAGTTTGGAATGTTTTTACGAGATTTCCCGTCACACTACTGGAACTTGTCAGACCCGGCTTGAGTTTGATGCTTATACAATGTGACATTTGTGAAATGTTTTCACCAAAGTCCTACGTCCGTGCCTGCGGTCACGACTTCTGCGCTGGTTGCGCGATTCCGATCACCGGAGAAGGCCTGTGGATCCGATGCAGTTTATGTCAGAAAAAAATACCATCGACACCGATCGAGCTCCAGAAAAACAGAGCTCCTCGGATCACAGGAAGACATTCGGCTCTACGTCACCGGAGATCACAGTCACAAACTCCACGAAAGAATCACCCATTACAAGCTTCCCGACCGTGTATCTTCTCCTGTTAATTTTCGGGGAACAATTCCACAGCAGGACCGTGTCCCAGAAACAGATAGTTCTCTGAGTTCTCTACGATATGTATATACAGCATGAAGAAAATCAGGACCAACATGTGTAGGGAATAAAGCAAGGAGACGCGTTCCGTCGAGAAGTCGTACCGATGCAGCTGCCGCCATGATGATGCCTGTCGAGTAACTGTGAGAGCAGACAGCCCGCCCAGCTTGGAATATGATGGATTCCAACGGTATTATGGGCTAACGAGTGCGGGCTGGTTTCCCGATGAAGTATTCCCGGCAAAGTTAAGTGGAGATGTTCTCATGTACACAGTAGGGTCTCAATGAATCCGGGAAGTTACCCCGCGAATCTCAAGATCGAGAGAGATTCAACACTGTTCAGCCCCCGGGAGCCTTGCTATCCTTGGAGGGTTGGACTCCGATTCGTACTTCCTGCAAGGTTCCGTTACGTATCGGTATAAACCATCGAACTCCTATCCAGTGGAGTGCATGGAGCCTAGATGGACGACCCCGTTTCGACGGAGAGCGCCGTCCACTGGAGTCGAAGGGTCATCAGGCCGATTCTCCACTCAGATATTATGGAAAAGTGTGAAAATCGCAGGGCGGGAATTATTTCATCAGGCGGGTAACGAGCCTCTCCCCCGAGAACGAGATGGACCCCCACGCGGCGCATCGCGAGGGGCACACGTTGAAGAAATCATGTCCGACGTTTCGTACTGTTTTGCCAGTGGCGGAATTTTTCCTCGTCTTATCTGCGTATCATACTACTACATACAGCTGAAATACTGCTCACAACTAAAATTCACTCAGATGTCGTCTCCGATATCCTGAGCAGGCATAACTTTTGCAGCGTGTCTGGTATTGTGGAGTCACAGGTCGCACTCTCTCATTTCTTTCCTTCCTCTTTTTGCCATCAATAGCACCCAGCGGAAAAGAACAGTGCCACAAGAAAAACCACCTGAAGTACGCAGGCAAGCGTTATCGGGCTGTATAGTAGCTTAGTGGTTGAGTTTTCGAAACCTTCTAGCGTTCGACCGCCGTGAGCAGGTGAGTGAAGCATTCCAACTTGTCGGCTACTTCCGGAACGAAAATCTCAACGATGGAAATAAATTGCTCGAAACAAAACTGCACGAAACAATAGGGGAAGTGTAGAACGTTTCCGATGACGAGCTGTGGATCGGCATTCTCACCGATATTTGGAGAGCTCGAATCGTTTTAAATAGTCCCCCTCGCACCCACTTTCGAAACTCTCCAGTCCTCAAGCATCTGGTGCAAGGAGATACTAGAGAAGACTGTCGATCTCCCTAATTACTCCGAGATGAAAATTCCTCAGATCTATTTACTATAGCGGGGAGTCTCGTCCTCAAAATTCCACGCAATTCGCCCCCAGTATTCAGATCATGGTTCGTTCTTGTCTCCTCACGGTCAGAAATACAATCGAGACCTTCAGTTTTTTTTTCCAGATATCGCTTAATCTGTGTGATTCATCGAAGTGAACGCCGCTTGGGAAACGTGAACGGAGCGGAGTTTTGGTCATCCCTCTCTAACTCTCGGCCCGCAACCATCCAAGGTGATCGAAAGACCGAATCATTTTCACTTTGATGCCTCATCCGAGGAGCTAACAAAGGAAACAGGCATGATACACTCTTGCACGAAGTTCCGGTTTCCGTCTCGTGCCTCGCCTTGACGTTAGTCTGAATTCAGTGATCCAGCAAATGTTCAAACGACGGCAGCACGGGTACCTGGGGTTGACACTCCGGTTATGAACTTCACTTGGGACCTGGCTGCTTTTTGGGAAACGAATGATTCATCTTCAACTGATCAACTTATTTTGCACGCAGATAGGAAATCATGCAAAACATTGTGAACACGATAAAAGGGAGAGCCATTGATTTGGCCGCCCAGATGACCCCTGTGTTGAAGGTAAGCGATGTCGAACCCACCCTGAAGCGGCACTTTTGTGGTTTTCTCGACACTCCGAGTTGTGATAAATGGTTCCCTTCTTTCTTCAAGGAATCGAAATTCCGGGAAAGCGGTATGTTGACCCCGGAAGAGTTCGTGGCTGCTGGAGATCATCTGGTGGCCACTTGTCCTACCTGGAACTGGGCGAAAGGAGATCCGAATTATGTGAAGGCCTACTTACCTGAGGTAACTTTCACCTCCAAAACGGGCAATTTTACCGGTCGGTTCAGAAGGATGACGCAAAGAACTCAAACAAAGACCGATTGCAGGATAAACAGTTTTTAATGACGAAGAACGTGCCCTGCTACAAACGATGTCGCGATATGGAGTACAACAGCGAAAATGAGAAGGTTGTCTGAGTTTCTATTCCTGACCCAGAGTTTCTCACTCCCCGTACTATTTCCCCTGATGATTATCCAACTGTGTCCGATTGCACTCTCATTCAAGGTCATCGAAGACGAAGGCACGGGTGAAGGATGGTTGGACACTCATCACTATGACCCTCCGACTTCCTCCAAAGATATTCAGAAGGTAAATGGCAGTGATTCGAGCTTTGAGCGCTGAATGGAAGTACAGCAGTGGCAGTCCTCCTTCAACCATTGATTCTGTTTGAAGACAGCGGCGGGTCGGAGTCTCACGAGCGGTGATGATCAGAAGCCTGGGGAAGGAGCTGAGGCTGATGATGACGAAGATGGGGAAGCTGTGGACATGGACGCATTTCTGGAAAACTTGGACGAAGACGCAGGAGCAGCAACAGAAACAGTTGTGAGACAGCCTGAGGAAGAGGATGGTGTCTTATCGACCCGGACCTACGATCTGAACATTGCCTACGATAACTACTACAGAACACCGCGCCTCTGGCTTACCGGATACGATGAGGTGCGCATCTTCCAAGATTAGTGTTCGATTTTATAACAAGTGTCATCGATCAATCCGCGTGAGATGCGCGTTATCGTCAACTACCGTGGAGTTCTTCACCGAAATACCATGCTGCTCATACTATTCATGTCCTCCTTCCAGAATCACAGACCGTTGAAGACGGAGGAGCTTTACGAAGACATCAGTCAAGATTTTGCCAAGAAAACCGTGACTGTAGAACCCCACCCTCATCTTGACGGACCTCCGCAAGTGAGTGTGCGGGAACATCTTACAGCATCAATATTGTTGTATCTTGGTGTCTGGGTCGTCGATTCGAACTGGAGTTCCACTTGGGATGTGCTGTCCTCTCAAAATCTCTGCTTTGCAGGCGTCCGTGCACCCGTGCCGACACGCGCAGGCTATGAAAAACCTCATCCAGATGGTCGAAGATGGCGGAGGTTGCCTCGAAGTCCACATGTATCTGATTGTTTTCTTGAAATTCGTGCAGGCCGTCATACCGACGATAGAATATGATTACACGACCAACTTCAATATGAGCTAAGTCGTGCGACAACCTGTCCACTTAAGCGAGAACATACCTGAACAAAACGATGACATTAAACCGGGGTAAAAGTGCATCGAGAAAGAGATCGAGGGAATGTTTGAACCGTCTGAACGAGTAAGAGAGTTTGAGAATGATCTTTCGCTGTGATTTTAGACTTTTTTCGGAACGCCCATTCGAGCAAGCTCAAAGCTGCACACGGCTGTCTTTCGAAGTTGCCAGTAGCTGAATCTGTGGAATAAAGCAAAGAATTGGGAGTATGTTGTTGAGAAGGAAATGTCCCATTCCTCAAGTCGTGTTCAAGCCACTCTTCGAGATGCTCTGAACGGAAACGGAGTGATTGACCACAGATCAGACTCATGAAGTGACACAAAT
Organism: Phytoseiulus persimilis; assembly: GCA_037576195.1. NCBI lineage: Eukaryota > Metazoa > Arthropoda > Arachnida > Mesostigmata > Phytoseiidae > Phytoseiulus > Phytoseiulus persimilis. The sequence continues at coordinate 41,137 of JAQZDE010000083.1, forward strand.
TTATTTTATTCACAGAAGCCGCAAAAACATGTTTATTCTTTTTTTTCTCTCTATCCGTCTGATGTGTACATTTTATTATACACTGACTCTAGCCACGCAACTGACAAGAGCAGCTCGAGCGTCGAGAATTAACGAGATACTGGGGGCTATAATGTGCTTAACAACTAAAGAACGCAGCAACTTAACAAAAAGTAGACCACAAATCACTCATTGGATCGAGGTCATTCCTGACTGTTCTCGGATATTGATGGGAGACGGGATGGACCACTTTTGGAAGCAGACCTCAAGGGATGGAGGGGATGAGGGAACCGACCGAAAACAGGCGCGACCTTTCCAAGGAGTCGAGCCCGGTAAAAATATGCCCTGTGGAAAATATGCTAACTTTCATAGGAACACGGTGAGTTTCAGAGGTTCTAAACTCAAACGTTGGCTTTTCTCAGCCGCGCAGTGAGGTCCTGTATTTGAACACGGTATGCGTTGCGCGCCTCTTCAAGATCCAGCTTCAGTTCGTCGGATTTTTCCACCAGTTCTCCGTACATTTGCAAGAGGGCTTCGTATTTCTCAGTGACGTCAGCGAGCTCGTCTGCGAACAAAGAGCTTTTGATAGTCCGAGGAGCTACTCCCATGTATTGGTGATCATCCCGATGTTTTGTCGGAAACCTTCGCAGCAGTGTATTTCACGAAACAAACCTTCTTGCTGTTTGTATCGCTCGAGCTCCAGTGTCATTTCCGCCATCTGGTCCGATAGGGTGTCTCGAGATTTTTTCAATTGCGAAACTTCAACCCGGAGCTGTTGCATCTGTTGAGTTAGACGACGATGAATCATAAAATTCTCAATGCAGCAGGCGATCCGACGAGGAGCCTGATCAGAAACCACCTCAGCTCACCTGGCCGTCTTTCAACTTCAGCTGAGATGACATATTATCGAGTACACTGGGCGAATTGACGTTTCCGGCGAAAGCCGAGTAGTTGTCGTTTTTCTCGAAGTCAGAAGATCCGAGAGAAGACCTGGAATCGAGCCATTATTAGAACAAGGAGGTCCTCTCTGCAACGAAATCTCGTCTCAGAGAAGTTCGGGGCGCGGAAGAGATGAAGTTCCGTGACTTTCTCATACAGCAATGGAAATACAATTCATCTCAGGCACAGTAACGTGCCTCAGAGGGCTCGGGAGCGAATTTGGAATAGCATCTCTTTCACTCGAGGGGGCGCTAAGCTGAGGACAAACGGATCCGATGTTCTGTCTGTATCCTTCACTGCAGCGGAAATCCAATCTGAATCAAGGACTAAAACGCAGCCCAGATAGCTGAGTGAGCGCAGAATCAGAATTCCAGTTTGATCCATCGAAAAGACTTCATGATAAGAAAAATTACGATAAAATGTTGGTCCGTGACAAGGAGTTTGCGCCAGTGGTGATCCCGGTTAAACTCCTTCTTGAGCCGCGCTTGCTATTTCCGGACCTGCGCATTCCACGCGCAAATTCTTCTTTCAACAGCCGTTACAATGGCCAGCTTTAAGAGGTCCTTCAGAGAGCTCATCAAGGAAGGCTGAGCGCATTACAGCTTTTGAGCATCGGGAGGTACAAAACGTAATATGTAAAAGAGAAATCGATGCTATCATCGGAAGTTTGGCCGCAGTCAAGGCCGATGGTGCGCGAACGAGATCATCACAGTCTTATAATAACTAGTGCTGAGAAAATCAGCCATCATTCATAAGCCATCATCCATCGATCCATGGATAGACGCATGTATCGATCGATGAATTATGCCTCATTTCCATGAGAACTGATCAGCCCAGCCATCAGAGACTCATTCACCCATCTCCCTATAGGGATAGATGGAAGGTATAAAATGATGAATGTCCGAACTTCATAGCTCCAATGATAACATCAAGTGAACACGACCTTGTCTCAACTCCAAGAATCTCTCCCGATTCTTCACCAATTATTCGGGCGGGTCCATAGGGGAAGGAGGCGCACTTTCGCAGCCCGCTTCGGGCGATTTCATATTGGTTGAACCACCGGAGCGCTCAACCACAGTAACTTCCTATAGCAAGCACGTGACATCTCGCGTGCTCCTCAATAAAGGTGGCGGGAGCTATAGCAAACAGCGCTTCCGATCAAATATCCTCACTAGCAAATTGATCGATTGCTCACGCTCTCTCCCTCCCGAGCCACCTTGGTCGGAAGTTCGACAGCTCCTCGCTCAAGCGGGCGTCTAATGAGGTCCCCTCCTGCTAAGCTCAGTTGATCAGCCAGAGTCAGAGAATGGAAATCTGCTTCAAGCGAAGCACGCGTACCTGGTGGAAATTGTTGGGGATGCCGGCCGTGGCTCTGGAGCTTCCAGTCGACTCTTCTGCTTTTCAAACTCAACACTCCGCTCGAGTGTGAGAACCTTCTGTTGCAACGAGGTTTCTCTGAAAATGGGAAATTGTTCAAGGAGCACTCCCCCGATGCTTGAGCCTGGGATGCGCGCGACCCATGATGGGAGTAAAGTCGAAAACGATAGCAAAAGCACAATCAGGAAGGAAGTATCAATTACTTGGATTTCAAGAGCTCTATGGCTTGATTCATTTTAGTGATTGCGTCTTCTCGCTCTACGAGTTGGCTTTTGAGAACTTCGATGTACTCCAAGGTAGCGCTATCCACAATCTTGACCGGAGCTTGGCTGCGCTTGGTCTCGTGAACCAGACTCTCCAGGGAAGAGACTTTGTCGGCCAATTCTCTGCACCTGGCCTCGGCTTCATCTGTAGGACAGGGACTCTCTTTTATTCCCGCTCCCGCGCGAACCGAGGGAGGAAGACTTCGAAGTCTTGATGAAGACAGCATTCTAATCTCGGCATCCATTAGAACTGACCTTTCGCGATGAATGCGGCGACCTTCTTCTCTTCGACATCGGACACTCTTTGTCTGAGAGTTTCGACCACCCTCTGAAGGTTGACGATCTCGTTCTCGAACGATTTCCTGAAATGGGGTCGTCGAGGGGTTGTCAGTTCAATATCATTTCACGGAACTCGTTCACACCACGAAAGAACGAGCGGACTCACCTCTCACTATCACATGAAGATTTCATCTTATCAAGCTCCCGGACATACGGCGCTGTGGCCAATGCCAGACTCTCCGTCAGTTCCTGGTTCCTCTCTTGGAGCGCCAACACTTCTTGTCGGAGACCGTTACCGTGTTGTTCGTTCTGAGAAATGATGAGCTCTGCTTTCTTCAGAGACGTCTCTAATTGGATCACCTTTTGCTTAAGGTTTTCAACCTCCTCAGCATGATAAGCTTTGAGCTCCGCCATGCTAGATCGGAATTGATCTTGCGCACTCAGTTCCACTGAAGCTGTCATAACTTTAGACTCCATCAGTATTTTTGCGTTCCGACTTTCGAGTTCGGAATATCTGATTTTTGCCTGATCGAGTTGGCATTTGAGATCTGCCGCTGTAATTTTGGCGGCCTTCAGTTCGCGTATCTGACCAATATGCAGTTTTTCCTGAGCATCTTTCTGAGTCATGGATTTGCGCAGCCGATCGACCTGAATGTTGAGTTCGTCGATGGTTTTCGTTTGCTTCTTCAGCAGTTCATCTTGCTCTTTTTCTTTTGAGCGGAGTTTCTTCAGCATATTCGACTTCTCCAACACTTCTTTCGCCAGTTTGTCTCCCTCGGTCAGCAACTGCTGCACTTGCTCGGACGAGTTCCGACACGATTCCAGATTGCGGGCTTCGAGCTGAGCAACTCTTTGACGCAACTTTTCGTTCTCTTCCAAAAGGCGCGCGTTGTCTCCGGAGAGAGCCAGGACCTGGAACCGCGAAACCGTCAAGAAAAGACGAACACTAGAGATGCAGATCTCTTCGAGTGGAGGTTGACCGATAAGGCGACAAATGACATCATATTCTTCATGAAGCTTCATGAAGTAATTTGATTCTACCTTCTGTTCCCTAGCGTGCAGGAGAGTTTCCATGGCGGTGGGTCCTGCCATTTCGCCTGATAGTTCACGCAATGCGTTCGAAAGTGCGTCGGACTCCCAAAGATTGCTTTGATCTTGGTTCAGAGCTTCGCTTGGCGTCGAATTGATCGCCGAAATTATTTCGATATCGGATGACGCCGCTGTCTCAATATCCATGCATGGCGCTCCGCCTGAAGAATCCGAATGACACACGGGAGAGGAGGACTTCGAGCTGGCGTTCGGTACTGTAAACCAACAATTCAGCTTCTCTTCGAAGATACGTCTGAGCGGCTCTGCTTGGGGTTGCTTAGTGAACCATCGTTACCCGATGTCAGATTATGTTAGAATGCAGACACTTACGAAAGTCATCTTTTGCCTCCTCGAGCATGCTGAACTCTAGATCAGATTGCACTGTAGTCTCTACGGAATCACTGCTGACTTTCATTAGCGGCGTGACTTCGGTGACGGAAGCTTCGTTCTCCTCGGGGAGATTTCCCTCTTCATTTTTATCGATTTCTTGTTTCTGAGAACGGACCTGGAATTCGAAAAATATGAATTATCATCTAAGCGGTTCGGAACCGGTCAACAGATTCCGCGAGGAGTTCAGGTATCCAGAGTCGATGACAAGTCGGACTACTGAGTACCTGCACCGTGATCGGTCCAACGATTGCATCAGGACTTGCCTTGACCTGAGACGTCACTGCCACGGCCGTGAGCTCCTGGAAACCGGATAAGAATTCGTCAGTTCGAATAATCCGTTGAACCCAGTCCGACCGGGACTATCATCGACGCGTTCATGTCGTGGGAGAAGTCATCAATTCGTTCTTCCAAATGGAGTCAGAAGGTGCCAAATCGTCCGATCGATTGAGAGCGACCTGCATCCGATACTCACGTCAGGCGCAGATTCAGGCAGCTCCTCCATTTGATTCGAAGCTGCTGCTTCCGAATCTGCGATGCTTTCTCCGACTTCTATGACTTCTTCGACAGTTTTGGAGATGTCTCTCAGAGCTTGACTCTGTTTTTCTTTTTTCAATTTGGGCTTCCGTGTCGCCCATCCCGACGAGTCGAACGGATCGATATCTGGAATCGGGGGTGGTCGAGAGTTGAGGGGATGCAAAGCAAACGTTCATTTCTCCTGAACTATTACGTTCCGGATGGAATGAAACTGCCCGAGGGAGGTCGAAACATTCGAGACAGAGTGGAGGAGAAAAACCCGAGGAATACGTCTGTATCAGCGGCTCCATGGTCTCTCAGGAGGTATCGGATAAGCCCACGGAGAAGCTTACCGTAGTTATCCGAGTCACTGTCTTCGTCTTGAACGGCCTCGAGCGCTTTGTCGAACTGTTTCTGAGCTTGAGAGAGGGCTGATTTCGCGAGGGACGTGAATGATTTTGTGTCAAACCAGCCCGACATAGTCGGTCGTTAGTTGCGGACTGAAAGATACGACTTATTAGATTTCGTGTAGACCATTCATGCTGGCATCATTAGAAGGTCTTCATCCACAGAGCTTCAAACTCTACCTCTCACACCTTGAGAGCTATGACAAGCTCGTTTTGGAATCTCTCGATGCCGGATAACTGCGGAATATCTCGACGACTTCAGCATCTAAAAGACTGTTCCAGAAGGCTACATGATTTTTTTCGGTGGTCCACCGCGAGTTTGCACTCTTAGATGCCTGCTGGATGACAGCTCACGCTTTCTTCTGATTGTCACGAACTCAACTCAGAACCCGGTTCGAGCCACTGAGGTTCAATTTCTTGGAGCACACCGCATAAACGAAGATACTTGGCCTTAAGAACATCGACTAATCTATACTGAGCGCATCGCAAAGGCGACAAGGATGACATTCCGTGAAGAATCAATGTTTTCTCACGAACACAGGCTTAGCAGCCGCTAGTAAACCACGGGTCCATTGAGCGACACCAGAGTGATTCCAGTTCATTTGTGAAGCTAACACCCGAAATCCAAGCATGAACCGAGCGATCGACATTTGACGCATGGGACTGCGCTGCATTTGATGCATTTCCCTCTTCCGGCATCCAATGGAAACAACGCAAGAGGAGGAACTTCGAATTTCTGACCGTTCTTGCTGTGATAGCGACCTTGCTGCAACGGCTGCAAAATGATCACGCTCCCGCAAGGGCGATGCTGTTGCAGAGGAGAAACGTGTTTCTCAGTTTTGAATCCACGGTCTCAGGCGCGGTGATTGCACAATGCAAGATGGTTGTGAGAGATTCTCTCGGGTTGAGCGCAATTTTCGGTATCGCTTGGATTTCGGCAGCAGCTGATAACGGACGAATTCAATGTTTTCTTTCCAGAAACTACTCCTACTTGCTTTCACCCAGGTGTTTTCGTCGTGAGTGACCGCAGCCTTCTCGCCGGATTCCGGAGAGACCGCAGGCTCTCCCCCCAATGGACAAACTAAGAACGAGCTCGCCAATAGAGAATTTCCAGATCACCGTACTCCCACACGTCGACCAACCGTGTACTCACCAAGTGAATCTTATTCCGTAAGAATAGAGAGCTGTGTCCGGGTCGACATCGATATATTGAGTCCCGCCCGTGAGACACCCTCGTTGATCGTGGTACACGTTGATGAATGATTCGGTCAAATATGGGTCCGGAATTTCGGAAATTCCTCAAGGCATTCACGGAGTCCACTTTATCGTTCCAGTCTGACTCCAAACGCGAAACGTCACAATCAGCTGAAATTTCTAGCTCATGCGAATACCAACAGAAGCGCGGAATAATTTCGAAAACTGTCCCCATCCGACTGGGCTTCGAGAAGTCTGTTCTCAACGATGGGATAAACTGACTCACGGATAGGAGTGGTCTCGGTTCTGGGAAATCCTGACAGTGTTCATTTCACATACTGCTAGACGGAATAGAATCGGCGAGGGCTTCGAAAATTTCAGCGCGCGACCTGATGATGCCACTTCAGCAGGCGAGTTTCGAAGAAAGTCTCTCGTTTCTTTCTCGAAGATATCCGACGGAAAGAGTTCATACAACTTGTCGGTCAGTAGCGGTGTCCGTGAACAGTTCGTCCTGACGTTTAGGAGGAAGGCGCAACTTCAAAAGTAAGTTAGTGGTCGAACGATGATTTCTCGTAGCTTCAGATCTAACCGCCTCGGGAAGGGAGAATCTTCCTGCCACCGATACTCAATCCTACCTTAGTATAGTTGCAAGTGTTCCTAAAGATATTTCGCTATGCAGTTGGGGCCATTCGTGTTGTGACCGCGTACTATGCTGTTCGTTGTTCAGAGGTAGATATTTGAGGATCTCTGCAAGGTCAACTCATGAAACTCCTCCGATGTTATCCGCCATAGAGAGTAGGAGCCTTAGAGGGAGATCATCGCTGAATTTGTGGCTCTGTTGGAATATGATCGACGAAGTTGCCTCTTTATGAGGTCTACCATGAGCTCAGTAAGCTCTGCTCGTATTGCTTCTACATTCTGTCCCTATACATCCGAAATATTCCGCAATCAGAAGTGCCAATTCGAAACGGAATCGCAAGAGCCCGTCACGAGCAACAAGGAGATTTCAGGGGATCGCGAGACACGAAAAAAGAACTGTTTCTTTAATAACTCTGCACTTGAGCGTGAAAGGCGGCCCTCGCTCTGACCTCATACGTCTCAGCCTCGCTCGACTAGCTATCGCACCGGAATCGTTTGACAGATTGGTCGAGTCGTGACCATTGCGTTGTCAGCATGTTAATAAAGGTCTAATAGAACATCAGCGTGACCGACCATCGAAGACCGCCAGACTAACATCGGTCCTCTCCGAGGGGTATCACCGCGAGAGCTTTGAGATTGTTCCTCGTAACGGTTGTCCGCGCGGATCGCGCGGGTGACCAGGAGAATATTCTCCTGCAGGCAATGCTTAAATATTAGGGATGTCCGTAGATTTCGTGCATATTTTACTGGGAGCTGTTTGGCTCTATTATTTTATTCGTCGCTCTCCTCAACGGTTCATGTTCCGTTCCCTGAAATGATATCCACCTTGTTGAGTATCTCCTGTGAAGTTGTCTGATAGCGGTTAAAAGTTTTCATTCTCGCCTTTCCGAATGGAATTTGATTGCATCGACGGTAGAATGCGTATTTGCTGGGAACCAGTTCTTCGGATTGGGTCCCTCTTTCTTCCCGATCAACTGGATTGACAGAGTTGATTGGCCAGCCGAGAGTAACGCACCTATTCTTGATTCCATCGCTTTGTTGCAAGTTGGCAAACCAGTTGCCCTTGCTCCTCTTTCGGTGCGTCCGCCTCCATATGGCGCTTGAAGTCCAGCTTCGGCGACAGAGTAACGCCGCGAATTGAGAATTCGCTCAACCGTGCCAGTCCGGTTCTGCCGATCGAGATGCTCCCTCTCTCACCAGCGTGGACTCCTCCGTTGCAACGGACGCGCCGACAGAATTCATACGTGGGAAGAGGACGATCGCACGCCTTATAACCTCACTTGCTCAACGGAATGAGTTCATATGCTCTCTTTGGTGTGAAGCCGAGTACTTTTGAGCATGTGATCCAACATTTCAGTCGGCAGACGCCCGAAGAACCACTTTAACCCGAATGGACTTCCACGGAGAGGGTGGTTCTTGAGCGTGTACAGCGCAGGCGTTCGCCATTGCCTCTCCATTTTGTCCCTTACGAGCTCTGCCCCTTTTAGTTGAATGCGCGGTGTTTGTTGTGTGCCCGTCTCAGTGTAGAGGACATCGTAGACCGATTCTTCGCCGACACTACCGGAGCTACGTAAGCGGCTGGGTTGTGCATGTCACCGGAATGTAACAGTGGAGCGTCGCCTTTTTCGTAACGTTGATCTAAACGGCGCCTCTCTCCATCCGATTCCAGATGGCAGCATCTGGCGATATGAGTCACTTGGAACTGAAAGTTGCGTTCGGACATCATCGGAAGATTTCCGATAGTGCGGAATTCAAGGCCATGACGAAAATGGACGCGTGCTCAGCTATGTCAACGGAGTTGGACAAACTTCTGAAGACGGCTCCCGAATCTCAGTTGGTCGCGGCGAAAGCCGAATTCGCTGGTTTTGAGCGGCTCTACGGTCGGTTCATGTCCGATTCGACGTCAACCATTGCATGGGAACGTATAGAGCCACTACCTGCCACAGCGATCAAGGAATACAACACGCTGTCTACACCGTCGGACGATGCTCTGAAAGAGATGCTTTCAAAGTTGGTTGTCGTGAAACTCAACGGAGGCTTGGGAACGTCGATGGGATGCCAAGGACCCAAGAGCGCGATTCCCGTGCGAAATGACCTCACTTTCCTCGATCTCACGGTGCAGCAAATCGAGCACCTCAACAAGAACTACGACTGCAAAGTTCCGCTGGTGCTCATGAACTCGTTCAACACCGATACCGACACGAGCAAGATTCTCCGCAAGTACAAGGGATTCAACTTGCAAATATTCACTTTCCTCCAATCCAGGTACCCTCGTATCAACAAAGAAACGTTGATGCCGATCACAACATCGCTCATCAACCCGGGTCCGGAAGATTTCTACCCGCCAGGTCATGGAGACTTCTACGAATCGTTCGTTAACTCGGGTCTCGCCGAGCACTTTCTGAAAGAGGGTCGAGAGTATGTGTTCATCTCAAATATTGACAACCTTGGCGCCACGGTGGATCTAAACATTCTCAACTGTCTTCTGCACCCGACGGAGGGTGAGAAACCGGAGTTCGTCATGGAAGTAACTGAGAAAACTCGGGCCGACGTTAAGGGAGGAACTCTAATTGGTTACGAGAAGCGGTTGCGACTCCTCGAAATCGCCCAGGTGCCGGCAGACCATGTCGATGAGTTCAAATCGGTCAAGAAGTTCAATATCTTCAACACCAACAACCTGTGGATCCGACTCGATCGCATCAAGCAGACCGTAGAAACTCATTCGCTCTCCATGGAAATCATCGTTAATCACAAACATTTGGATTGTGGCACAAATATTATCCAGCTCGAGACCGCTGCCGGCTCCGCCATAAAGGACTTCTCGCGGTCTTTCGGTATCAACGTGCCGCGGTCACGTTTCCTTCCCGTGAAAAAAACATCCGATCTCATGTTAGCTATGAGCAACCTCTACGCGATGAGGAACGGCTCGCTTAAGATGAGCCACCTGCGGACGTTCCCGAGTGTACCTCTCATCAAACTCGGCGACGGGCACTTCGCCAAAGTACGGGAGTTCCTCAAGCGATTCGCATCGATCCCCGACATTTTGGAACTCGATCACCTGACAGTCTCCGGTGATGTAACTTTCGGGAAAGGTGTCGTGCTCCGAGGTACGGTCATCGTCATCGCGAACCATGGGGACCGCATCGATATCCCTCCGGGGGCTATCCTGGAGAATAAGATCATGTCTGGTAATCTCCGGATTCTTGATCATTAGCGCTGGGAGACGCTACACAAATGTAAATGAGGGTACTTTTCTAGACTACTTCTGGAATGTTCCCAAGCATTTCGTTGCTCATAACTTAGCATCAAACATGAATCTCGCGGAGCGTCCAGACGTCATTGGCGGACTTCGACCGAAAGTTGAAAGTTCACACTTTCTAGTCAGAATCAATAGTCTTTTCTATTGAACTCGAGGAGCCACATTTTACTCGACTTCATGACTCATTCGTTACCAGTTTTTACAGCTCGGTTACTTCATGGTGGTTTTCTATAGGACCTAGAAACTTCAGAGAGCGTTTGTCGCTTTTACAACCCAAGGCGAATGTTCTCAGTTTCAAAATAAAGTTTACAGTTAGTCGATTTGGAAGAACAGTCCGTTTTTGTTTTCATTCGCTGGGATGTTTCCAGGAACTCGGAGTCAGAATGATCTCAATGAGCGTTATCGGAGGGAGAGGGTTGTGTCCGAATAAACGATTCACAGAAGCGAATCTGTTCCCGAGTGCGACGGACCGTACCGGAATCCTGGCTCTCCCGATTTGCGAATAATTTCGAACCCATTCAAGTTTCAGTCAGGGAATGTGAAAACTTTGAATTCGCCACCCTGCGACAGGATGACCAGCGCTGCGTTCCAACGTTTGGAAGATGAGATTGATGGGTACCTGTCGCAGCTGCAGCGAGCCCCCAGCTACCTCATCTCACCCATCACGCAAAAGTGGGTACCTAAATAGTCCAAATCACTCTGTGATTCATTCCGGATCTTCGACGATTTTGGCTGCTCCGTTGAGCAGATTCAGTCATCGTGATCTAGGCTCAAGATCTCCCCCTTCTCCTCCTTAGAGCAAAAACCGTTCTCTCGGCAATGGAAGCCGAACTCGAGAGGGATCCACCAGAAAACAGGGGTAATTCGCGCGAACGGTTTCATCTCCGATTCGATGATACCGTGATACTAAAACTGTTAGTTTCCTCTGATCGCTGTCACAAACATGGCGAGGGATTGTTCGATTTCAGCTGTGATGCAAGGCAAAATACGTCAATACCGTCATGAGATCGAATGTGCTCGGCCGGTTCCCGAGGCAGGTGGCTTAGGTCGGGCTATCCGGGTGGCGACGGACACGGAGCAAATCGGAGAAGAGGTTTGTCAACTAGAATGTATCTATGCCATCATGAAGATATGTCCTTTCTATGAGCTAAGGTAGGAACTGAGAGCATCTGATTATTGTTCCATCGTCATTGTAGGTGGGCACAAGTCTTCGTGGTCAACGCGAGCAGCTCATTAGAACCAGAGACCGACTTCAAGACGCTGACGCTGAACTCACGAGAGCTGGCCGTTTGATCACCGCTATACGCTATAATGTGATCTCGAATAAGATGTTCCTTATTTTCATCATCATCATCGAAATCGCCATCCTGTTAGCTCTGTGCTTTTTGAAGTTTGTGAGGTAGTGTCTAAACGCACCCGTCCGAGGAATACCCCGGATAGCTTTACAGACATTCGATTACGAGTCGGAGTGGATCCTGAACTGGAGGAATTAATACCTGGCTCAGAAAGACCCAGCGCGGCAGCAATCAGCAACGTCCATGGATGCTCAAAGTACCAAGAATGAGTGATGAAGTTTCGAGATACAAGGTGGACAAGCTAAATCCTGACGTTCCTTGAGGACGATGGGTTGGACATGTAAATAAAAACACGATTATAATAACTGTTTGAACGATATGCTTGATACTGAAAATGAAAACAACTCTGTACAGTTTTTACGGCTCGATGATGTCCGCTGAAAAGTATCCGATGGATCAGAGCTTCCATCGATCATTGATAAACATCTGCATGTCGCAGCGGGAAGTTCGTTCACTCCTGAATAAACTTTTGCTCCCGAACATTGATCGCTGATGATGAAACATCCCTGATCCAGCATACCTTCATTCATGCAGGAGCATGAATTTGCGGAGGAAATTATATTAACGAGAGGTGGAAACAGCGAGGAATCGGTTTCTTGGACGATTGCTCGAGGGGCGGTCATTTTGTTAGAAGGTGATCTCGGAATGACTTGATGCACGTCACCCGCTGGTTGCGGATATTTCTGCCGTCGCCTAGTTCATTCCGAGTTTTATCACGAGCGATCTCGAGGAGCCCGATCACCGATCACCGATCGTCGTCTTGTTTCGCAAGACCGCGCTCCTGGAGAAACTCAGAGACCCGAGTCGGGGAATGGAATGAACGTCTTCAAAGACGAGAACGCACAGAACCTTCCGAGGATGTTCTTCCGCACAGTATCGCCGAACTCGTGTCCCAACTCATTGAAGCGGGGAAGTCAACGACAAACTCGTCGAGATAGAAAACTGTAGGGGGCTTTTGGGTCTCCACGACGCCACTCCTGCGCTTTCGTGGAGCCCCAATAGAGAGCCAATATCAGCTCCATGTGGGTTCGCGGTGCCGCAGCGCGGGCTCCAAAGCGCTCCCGTGGCAGCTAGATTCCGGGGACAGTTCCCTGCACCGCAACCTTCCGAACGCTAACGCCTAGCCGATGGTATAGAAGCTTAGAAACACAGGGAGTGGACTGTCATCATGAGGAGCGTTTTCAGACGACCAGACTTGCAATATCATGTCGGCAACTCTCTCCCCGGGAGCATCGATTTTGGTTCGCCCTGCGACTCGATCGCTTTGTCGGAACCAAACTAGACCATCTATTTCGATTCCGAACATTCGTTGGCTGAATGCATGACTCAAAGTTCATTACATGATTTCCCTGGAAGTGAAATAATCATATCCGTGAGCGGAGTTCGGTAGAGAATGGCACCTCGGATTCAAGGTATCGTTGATCTGGAGAGGGGCTGCTTTGGCTCCGCAAGACATGCAAACTCGCAAAGATGAATCAGCATTTCCCTGTCCACTGATGGATCTACCTTATACCGTAGCACGAATTCAAAGCAGGGAAATGCGCCATGATGAGCTTCAGGGTGGCGATCGCTATGGACTCTGAATTGCATTCCCTCCGGATGCGCGAATTCCGCTCAGCATCAGGTATGAAAATCGCACTCTGAACGAACGAAACTATCTCTGCTTCACATCCACCGCTCGACGAAGCAGTTCATCGCCGAATTGAGTGGGTCAGTGGGAAGAAACTAGGGAGCCACTCCTTCGAGTGACATCACGTTTTCATCTTATCGCGAAATCGTTCCCCGGTTGCGGTTCGGGAGACGTTGATTCGCTATGCACGGACGGAGCCGTCTAAGAAACGGAAGGGGATCCAAGGCGAGTCGTTTGCTTCCCTGTGATTCTCGCACTTTGTCTTATTTCCTGAATCATATCGAAACCGTCGAGATAGTTTTGGAGGGAGCGTTCTCAACGCACTCGTATCTCCCTGTACTGGAAACCGCCGAAGTTTACCCACTTCCCCCGTATGCGCAAGTGCGATCAGCAGGAGGCCGCTCGGATTCCTTCCTCGATGTCTTTCAGTATCATCGATGAACAGAGCTTGGAATCGCGGTAATCCCAGATGTCGCCAAAGCCGACGTCGACGCCTTTTATTTCTACTGCACGCTGGCTTTTGTTGTTGACGCTTTCTACGGAATGTGCTACAATTGGAACCACAGTTTAAGCGCTTCGAACCGCCGAATACAAAGGAGACTCTCAGTGATCAGAGTTGCTTGAGAGCGCGAGTCGCCAGATTTGTTTACGCGTAGATTGTACACGAAGTCTGTCCCCCGATGTGCACGCAGTACATGCCTCAGTCTCCCTTCCTTGTTTCATTGAATTTACAGAAGACGCTGCTGCTGGCGATCATGGAAGCGAACGAGGAACGAGCTGACGGCCGAAAAGGGAGATAGGTAGACAGAGAAGCAAGCAAGCGAGTAAAACTACGAATCCGACTTTTAATCCTTGGCATGTTGGCAGGGCGCGTTCTTCGTCGCTTCAAGATTCTCTTAAGCCGAACAAATCGTTCCAGCTCTGGCTGTACAGAAGTGAAAAATGTCACCCGAAACGAGACGGCCAGCGTCACATACACACGCTGCGAGAGAGCGCCACAAACAAATTTATCGAGGAATAGAGCAAGAATCGGGAGAAAGAACGAAGGGAGGTTGCGAAGAAGAAGTCCTGCAAATTTTACACTTTGAAAGTTGACGGGATTCCTGTCACAGAGGGGTCATGATTTGTTGTCCTCGCCCAAGCTCATCGAAAATGTATCAGAGCGAAAGCCGCTGTCGCAAGGAGGAGACTGAATGTGAACAACCGACGGAAGAGGTAGACCCTGGAACCTACGAAGCTCAACTACTCATCTGAATATGCTCCAGCAGCTCGAGCGTCTGCCTAGAAACCATTCCGGGTCAATGTATCTCCATAATGGAAGGAGTGATGTTCCTCGATGAAGTTTGAGCCCTTAATCCGATCCTTGTTCCAGCTCATGATTCCGATCTGGCAGCTCATTTGTTGCCATTCAGCATCAAGTCGTGCACAGGGCTACCGAAAGTCGGAAAGCCGTCGGTTCCTTCGATGGCAAGGCTGGATTTGGTCATACGCAGTGAGACGGTGTAAGGCCGGTTGGGAACAAAGACCGAAAATTACCAGAAAACTGATCTGAGTAGAGGCAAATTCTTTGGAATTTCATGTATTGATTCCGTTCTCACCTCGACTGGCTCCGCCGTCCGCGATCCGAGCTTCCCCAGTTGTCTATCATGGCCTCTGGAGGAATCTTAGCATTATCGCTAGATATCACCCTTAGCAGGGCGTTCCGGAACGCTTTTCCAGCTCTTCGTAGAGCCTGGTTGAACCGCGGAATGACAGCTATGGGAAATTCCGTTTCGATGACAACCTTCATGATGGTTCCGATCTGAGCTCGATGCCTTGGCCCTTATCTAGAGATCTTGTGTTGAACAATGTTGCCCTTGATTACCCTTTTGGAAGCTTTGCATCCGAGTCTAGAAAATCAATCAGCTCTGTTTTTTTCGACTCAATAAATTCACTCGATAGATAATCAGATGTTAGCATGCATGTGTGAAAGAACGTTTTTTGTTCTACCGAAGATCCCTTTCTGCAGAAAGGGTCGAAGGATTTAGAGAATTCTGATAGCTGTTCCAGCTGTGGATTGAATAGAGGCAAATTTCCAAAACGAATTTCGTGCGAGAGGAAAGATAACGCCGTAGTCTTGCTCTGTGCCGTCGGTGCCGATGCCGTTCCCATGTCGCCCGATTTGTCGTCGGTGAACTAGGAATTCTAGTTTTTTCTCCGCAAGCTCGACTAAAAGCAAACGAAGTGAAGTGCCCGTGATCCGGCAGAATACTTTCTTGATTGCAACCTTTTCGGAATGACTTTGTGAGCACAGTTCTCGACACGAGTGCAGCAATGAAGTTCTTCAGGATAGAAAACGTGGAGGTAAGTTTGTGAGACGGAAAGTTTATCTCACGTACTGTCAACTCGCGTCCAGGAAGCGAGTTGGTCTTATCGATTCAAAGTGGCTCCTGGAGACGGTAAACAGAATCTCAATGCTTGCTCTACGAGTGCTCAAACGAGCGCTCGACCGTTCAGACAGACTCTTGAGCGGCAGTCTGAGCAGTCGCCCAGAACAAGCCAGAGCCTATCGCTTATCGTCTCCTCACGAGAAAGACTCGAAAAACGGGATTCGCATTCCTGCTACACAACTTGTGCCACCGACTGTGCTCCTATCGGTGCACCATGGTTCCGATCGGCTGCCCTAAGATCTCGAGATGATCACCCATCTGACCAGCACCATGAACCAGAAGCTGGAAACTCGCCTATCACCCCCAGTTGATTTGCAGAAGCTACCTGCGAGTCAACACAATGACGCCTCGGAGGGGAGTTGAGTCCAAACGATGTTAGTTTTAGTGTCGATTTGGGATGATAGAGTCCCAGGAGAGAACAACTCTGAAGAAGAATCCGAAGCGAAGATCTCGTTCAAAAAGTTCCGCCGCGCACTACAGAGATTCCCCGACAATCTTCCAGGGGGTTCAAATCGCGATATTGGCGCTGCTTGCTCACCGGTCTCGCGTACGTCGGAGTTAGTTCTCGAAGTATGGCATTGCGCAACGAAAAATCGGATAACGACGCGCCGCCGGCTTCCTCGTAGAAGTCCTGGTACATCGCGCTGTGGATTAAGTGTCGGGGACGCGCAACGAGGTTGTGGAAGTTCTCCGTGGAGCCTGCATTTTCGAATTCTTGGAATTCCCCCAGCCGCTGCCGAGGTGGTCGACCGAGCACGAATCGAGCCGAGTTTACCTTTCGGAGAGACGCTGTGGCGGTGCCGGTGCGGGCACCGGAGACGCTACGGAAACAACAATTAATTCGACCTGGACAAACAACCTTCCAGACCGAGACTGCCAGACGACGATTCTCGAAAAGATATGGGCCGATGAGTGAGCCAGCAAGCGAGCTGGCGAGCCACGTTCTGGTCAGCAGTCGTGCGGATGGCGGCAGCGTTCGCTGTTATGTTTGCCGTGTCCATTCTAAATCAATAAAGCCAAGTCGTATTTATTGATCCAGTAGCAAGTCTCAAACAAGCGATATACTTCCCTTCTCTGCCTCGTTCCTCGGGCGTCCCCATTATCAGATGGGCGACGCGAGATCGATCAGAGATAGAGTTGGAATCCCAGACCCAGTAGCGCACCCTCGGATCTGGAACCGCGGCTTTCGATCGCTCCGTCGTAAAGTTACAGCGAAAGCTCACCCCTTTTCGGATTTCGTCATCGACCGGATCGTCTTGGAAGCAGTCGTCGGGTCGCCTTTTGTTCTCCGTTGTCTGAGCCGAAAAACCCGAAAGCGTTGGTATGATATCCGCTCGTTCCTGCAAGTTGAGCTGATTGATGAATGCTCTCAACGGTCCAACAGAGACTAAAAAATTCAAGCCGCAATCAAAGTTATTCGTCACGTGCAAGTCACGTGGAAACGTCGATCGCTCCCGACTGCGGGATCGAAGGAGGATGACTCAGGCGACCTGTGCATCCAGCATCCGATTCCGGGGACTGTAAAAACCCACGTTCAACATCTCTCTGTGGCGAATATCGAGATTATCACGGCGAACGGACTCGATTCTAGCGTTCTGAACTCGAGGCGATGTCACAGTGCAGGAGCATGATTCAGAATTCCTCACGTCTGCGTACGTCTATTTCTCAGCGCTTCCGTCCCGATTGAACCGAAAAATCTGAAGTTGATCACCTTCCGTGAGGTATCCTTGGGGTCAGGAGCTACAGAATTTATCCACGATTCATGATCAGTGACCGTTTCCTACCGAATCATAGAGAATTAATACGATGATGTCGGGCCGAAATCTCTCCGGAATCCCAGTCTGTCAACGCAGCGGAATCATGGGACCTGAATCAGAAATCGTGAAAATATACTTGTCAACAGCCTTCGATGAAATCCGGCGTCGATTTGCTCTGAAGTGCCGGAAGATCTGAAGTATTGATTCGAGGTCGGATTCGGAAAAAGCTTGCCGGAAATTCGGAACGCTCCGGGTACGCCGGGAGATATTATCAGATTAGAGATCGCTGGTAAATCATATATCGCCGATCGCGATGAAGAAACGCCTTCGAACGCATATAATTCGATCTTTGTGCACGGAAAAAGAATGCCGGAATCGCCTACTTCTTCTTCCAATTAAGTGCTTGGGTCTTCTGATGCTGGATAGCGCTTTCTTCGGTATTCGAACCAGGACGCTGTCTTGAGCGGGAGCTCGGATAATCGGGCCAAGGTTCTCCCCCTTGAGAGAATAGCGGTCGTAATCTCAAGATTAGTTGTTTCCAACCCCGTGTCAGCGATGAGCATTTCATACGATCAAAACTGACTCATGATTCCACACAGCAGAGTGGAAGTCGGGTATGCAGAGGGAAGAATTGACGTTTGAGCTCGGAGATGATGAGGACTTCGAGAAGATAATCTACATCGGCGCTCCAGCCCACCGGCTGCATCATCGCATCGGGGAGAAACGCCCGCGAAGAGCTATTTGGAATGGAGATAGCAGTCGTCCGGAACAGCTGACGAACGTCATCTACTCCTTTCGATCCTATCCCACGGGCTAACATTCTGGATCGAGAAAAATCTCGTTCAGGTCATAGTCTACGGAAGACACCGCCAAGCAAGCTAGCACGCGCGTACTATCGCGCCTAAGCGATCGGATAATATTGACAAATTCTGTTCACTGCGGCGCACATCGAATTCTTCGCTCCAGAAAGCAAGAAAACGCCAGGGAAGAAGGGGAGCAAACCAGCCGGCAAATATTCGGGTCCTTACCAGCAATGGTCTAGACGACGCGATGCCATTCCACCATAGACGTGATTCTCCGGTTTCCTCCGTACCATACACAATGTTTTTAAAGAAAATGATAAAAAATACATTCCAGCCTGGTTGTAAATCCGGGAGCGCAGAGTCTCCGCTGCTCTGTTCACTTCTCGGTCGTCGGCTTGTTCGAAGCAATCTAGTCCTCAAATCGAAGACATCAATGATGGAGCGGGGTGACAGATCTTTCTACCTTTTTCCCTTCCTGAAGAATTCCAGATGTGAGACGTCGCGTTAATCCGTTCGAAAAATCTCTTCACAGCCACTGAAGAGTCGAGACACCGTACTTGCTGTATTAAAGCAGTCCCTGAAGTTTCGCTTTGAACTTTTGAGTTTCGCCGAGTTGAGTCCGACCCGCAACGGAGTTACAGCTTTGTGGTCGGTCAGGCTCTTGTCCTCCACCAATCAACGCTGTCATAATATATGGGAGAACATGTGTCGCGACTCGAACCATTTCAAGAATAAAATGCATCCCCATCGAAGTCTCTTGGTCTTCATATTTCGACGTTGGATCAATCCCCGCTTCTCCGCTCCGGCGCTTGTTAGCGGGCTGAACATCCAAATATATAGGATCCCAGCCCCTCGGCCGAAGATCTGCTCGTGAAGAAAGATAAGGATTCCTTAGGTAGAGGCTAGTTGCCCCGGCTGAACATTCGAGTCTGATATAAATCTTTGCTGATCATTCGGAAGTTGAATCCTTGGAGGAGAATTTCGCACCATTTGAAGCTTCATATTGATTCTGCATTGACTAAACGGGAATGTGATAAGAGGTCTGAGCTCGTGTACGATTACTGATTCGCGAGTTCAGCTTCCAGCAGTTACACTGAGATCCGTGATCCGAGTGAGGAAGATGAATCGACCCCGAAGGGCGTCTTCGAGCGCTCATGTGAGAAACCGCAGTCAGTAGACCACGGGCTGTAAGGAGAAGCGGGGGAGAGCGTTCGGTTCCCTTCTCTCATGAATGATGGATAATAAGATGCTGTTCTCGAACATGAATGAGTCGGCATGTTTCTAAGTCGACCCTAAGTAGAAACGGACAGTCGGACGAGTGGAGGGCTAAGCCGAGCGTCCTAGATGAAGTAGATCGCTTGGAACTCGACCCGGCTCTACTCGTCTCGCACACGAAATATTGCGACAGGTTGTTTGGCCGCGATTCCAAAAACGACATTTCACCGAATCGTTTCGTGACCTCCAACCTGGGGGCAGCGAAGAGAAGAGCTAGCCGAAGGAAAAGCCAGGGAGAGAAACTAACTATGAACGAATGAGTGAGAATCGAATAAAAATTTTACACTCGAACTGTCACTCGTTTCTCGAGCAACAGATCCGCGAAGAAGAAACCGCCGTCACCGGCACCACCATGCTCGTCTTTGTCGTCTGTTGTATATCATTCGGCTTGGTTTTTCTTCTGGAAGACCGAAACCTGGCGAAGAAACCACTGACTGACAGACTGATGATCGTCAGCAACGCCGACAACAAAACTTACGTCTCTCTTTAAGAAAACGAAGAAAAAGAAGAAGACTCAATGTACGAGGGAAAAGAATAAAAACAGGCAACAAACCCCTCGCTCTACTCTCATCGCCAGCGTCTGTAGATACCAGTGAAATTGATGCCGTCGTCGCCCGAGGAGGACGGTTCGCCTCACAGAGGTGGCACCGCCGGTTTCATTCGTTTTGCGGGAGAAAAGGAACCGACTATTTCGCCTGCTCGGTCGCCCGGCTACTCTCTCCGAGCAACGGTGACCCGTCAGTCGACCGATGCAATACCGAACGTTCTGACTCCGACTGCCTCGAGTCCAGAGCCAATAGAATCTCTCACGCTTTGCGGAATCGAAGAACTTCCACAGAGAGATGAGCCAACAGCAATCACGTTCGATGGCACAAGAAGGAGGACCATTGAAACAGGTGGCGCCTCCATTGCGTCCAGCATCGGTGCTGCTGTTGCTGTAACTTTGCTTCTCATTTATCTCTCATGTATCTAATCTCTGAGCTCTCCGAGAGCACATCTCCGTTTTTTTTTTATGTAATTCGTGTCTGTTTTCTCTTTCTTATTCTCGCTCGTCTTTTCCTTCCCTTCCCTCTGCTGCTTCTCCGTGGCAACTGATACGTTTGCCTCTAGACAATTTAGCCGCTCATCTCGTATCACCCGCGGCGACATTATCAATGGACTCGTCAGCGGTATTGTATTGCTTCAGAGCTTCGTGGCTCAACTTGATTTTTTATGCTCAGTCCGCTCGTGAACGCCGTCCCTTTTGCTCTCTTCCTCTCTCTCTTTCGCGCTCTCTCTCACTCTATCTCGATTGCTCGCACGCTCAGGTTGGAAAAGCCGAGCAGGGGGTCTCAATCAAGATATCAGAGGCAGCTTATCTCACAGGCTCGTTTGCGTAGAGCCGAAACTACAACAGCAATATTCCGAAGAACTGGGGGCGGACGACATTTGGTAACGGTATTCTCGGGAAACACACTCAATATGGAACGTAATTTGGATTGAGATTATCACTCGTCGCCACATTCGAAGCCAGAACAAAAGCGAAAGTCACTCCGTGCTCTGACCTGACCTCTTGACCATCGAGGCCGTTCGACGAATACCCGTTTGGACGCATCGCGAGAATTCCGACCGCCGTGTGCAAAGAGAGATCCCTTGTTTGTGGCCGGAGCTTCCGAGCTCGATCGGCTGCGAGGATACAAAGTTCAAAATTTCCGCGTCGCCTCGTTGTAGGGGTTCGTGTTATTCGCCTCGAGGATCGCTGGCGACGCACTCTGCGGAATCTTCCTCCATCGATTTCGAAGAAAGATTCCCTCATGGAAGATATCGTCACGCATTTCAAAGGAACGTGGTCAAGCGTTTGAGCATGCTGAAACAGCCCGCATCGATTGCTCGCCGTTTCGAAAAGTTGACCCCCTGAGCGGAATCTATGCTTACAGCGTCTCAGTCCACGAACACAGCGAGTTCGCATTGGAGGCGAAGTTCCATCGATGCCTTCTGGAGTCAATCATGGATGTTCTCAAGGTGAAACGGATGCAGAGAACGTCCTCAACTCCCCGGAAGAGCAAGCGAATTGACCAGTGCGGAGCTCCCAAAACTTTTCCGAGCTCTCAACACGGAAATTATAAACTCCAAGATCTCTGGCGTCCTGTGGGAGTAGAAGTGGGTCTTATCTTTGACTCGAATTGGTGCTGCTGATGTTCCTAGAAGCTGTTGTGGCTCTCTATTGCTCCATCGATGAGGGTCGGAGCATCTCGTCGAGAGATAAAGCCTTGTTCGCGATGACTTTGTCCGAGAGAACTTGAAGGGAGGCGACGAGCGGATGGCTGGAAGAGATCGAACTCAGTGCAGCCTTGTGTCGCGCCAGAAATTTTTACCGATACTTCCCTCAGTTGATATGCGGTGAATCAGAGTGCTAAGGTGGCCACTGTAGAGCGGATCGAGTCGGATACGTTGCTCTGCAAATCAACTCTTACGGTTCCCGCTCTAGCTGTCCAGTCCAACAGCACGGCATCGACACGTACCAGGAACCTCAGTAAGTGCTTTCCTGGATATAGATGCCTCGGGAAGTATCGGCAAGTCCCGCAACATCTCACCCCGAACATCGCTCTCTTCCCTCCGATTTCGGACCGCCTCCCCGTAATGAATAGTGTTGTTTCGAGTTGAACTCCACGATGATAGAAGAAATAAATTACAGTAGAACCAATCTGATGATCCGGACGGGTCATTATTCGGACAGAAAAGTACATGCACTCGATCCTTCTCAGCTCCTTCAGGAAACAAGCCTCGGAAGTGTTTTTCATTCTTCCTTCGCGCATTCGAGAGCGGGTCGCCCCGACAACCCTCCTCCGTGTCATTGCTAAGCGTCAACAAACTATCAGAGGTTGACGACTTTCCCTCAAACGGGGCCGAGAACATCTTTGGTCGATTCGGCGGAGCGAGTTGGGCAAACCTCGAGTTCTGTTTTGCGAGTAACGGGAGAACCTCACGCGTGGTTCCTATCAACCGGGGTCGAGGGAGAAACTAACGAATGCCTTCGCTTCGGCCATCTACCGTACCGCCGTACTTGAGTACCTCGCTGCTGAAGTTCTGGAAGTTCTCATGAAATCCGTGTTACGTTGGAGACTTTGAAAAGCACCCTCGCAAGCCTGAGCGTTCAGGAAGGGTCGATTGCAATAACGCTGGCTCTCAGTCGCAGTTCTTTGGTTTGAGTTTGCGATTGACCCTAAACCGCCGCTTCCGCGAATCACGATTCTCGGGGAGGTCTCTGGAAGGTGCCCTTTCGAGATCGAGAAATCGATTATGCAGTTCTTCCGCAGCTGGAGAAGTTTGTTGATCTCATAGAGGGCTGGATTGGACCGGAAGTTTGCTCGCAGGCTGGGCTTCAGATGAGTTCGTTCTGAAGAAGCCGGCTCAAGAATGACTACCCACGAGTATTCGATCCCCTGAGGTCGAAGAACCCAGAGAGTAAACATTCCAGGGGAGGTTTTCCGAGAGTTAGACATGTTGGAAGTCCGGATAAATGCGGAGGGAACCCATGGGGAGATGGAGGGGGACTTCTTCACGAGGTTTGTAGGGTCACACAGCCACTTGGAAACAGAGTCTAGGGTGCATAACGCAAAAGAACCTTGGCTCGTTGAAGCTCCCCGGGTCATCCGTCAACAGCACTGAATTGTAACGACAGCGTCAACAACGTCCTTACGTCCTACTCGCATCGTGGCGCCGACCTGTCGGTGGCTTATGTTCCAAAAGAGCACTCGTTGGTTCCTGGCGAATCGTCGTGGACTGCTCGAGGTGAATTTCCACAAAACCGAAAAACATCCAAAGAGTCCGAATCCATCAATCAAGTGAACCAGCCTTCTCTGATGGGTGAATATGAGCGGCATCACGTCGGAACACATACGGAACGGAACTTCCACGAGCATTCACGGCGAAAGCCTGTTACTTGACGCGATCCCGGGATGACCAGAACACTTCACAGCGACCGTTGCAGAAGGCGTTCAGCGTCGAATCAGAGCAGAGCGGAATAGACGACGGGGTAGTCGTTGCCGTCGGGTATTCTATCACATGAAGTATCGCCATTGTATCATCACCTATCATTCAGATTTGCCGGTCGGAAGAATATCTTCTGATAAAACCAGAGCCTATCATTTGTAGTATCGTTTAACATCATTGACCGATTAGCCGCGGGAATTTTTCAAGCTCGCCAGCACCAGACAGCACGGCGCGACGCCTTCAGACTAACCTTGGGCACGATTTGAGTAACATCTGTTCCGAAGTAGAGAGGGAAGCGGGTTTTCCAGCGGGAGTTTCTGAATATTCTCCGGGAGTTCGAAAGCTATATAGTTGACGAGAGCGTAACGTGCAGGAAGAATACGCGCTTATGGCAACTGATAATCGAGCGCGACGCTCGAAAGGCCCAGTCGGGCGCTGATACTATTTACGCAACAATCAACCAAGCATCATCGCCATTGAGCCGGTCCGAAAATCAAGCTCCGACGAGAAGTTTTCAAAGGCGGAATCCGATTCAGCAAAAACATGACCCCGCGGCGTCCAAGTATAGCCGAGACGTGGTAATCCAGTAACGTGCTCGATACTCGATTCGTTTCTCTCCATGGTTACGGATTGACGCGGCACGACGAACTCAATCGTCAGTGACAACGCGGACGCAGGATGCGAGGAGGTGACTCAGCTTATTTTTTGGACCTTGCATCCCCCTCGCGGGAATCTGGCTGGTACTTTGGAACAGTCTCTTCTCCGAACCCGCTGATGCCCTCCGCCTCGAAGTCGTTCCGATGTCCGAATTCGATGCCGATTGATCTCGAGTTGGACTTTGGTCGTGCCTCTATCTTGAACTCCTGATCATAGATAACGACCTCGGAGTGCCGCAGCGGAATTTTATCTCTTTTCGAGGAACGTGGACTGATCTTGAGGCTGCTCCCCCCGTTTGCGGTCAGCGTTGCGTTGGTTACCGATGTATTGGCGGTTACCGCTGGTCATGGGCAATGGAAGAGGAGGAAAAGTTACCTAAAGCGTAAGCAGACGTCGTACCACCATCAGCCGCATCCATCGCCGCCGGTGCAGCCGCCGCCGCCGCCGCCGCTCGGTTCCAAAAGAAAGAGCACTTTCCATCAGCACTCTCGGATTGGCCGCCTGTTAAAGGCGGTCCCAAACAGCGCATGCGCATCAATGTCTCAGCCCTGCCGCATGCATTATGAGAAGTGGATGATCTCTGTCGATCCTTGTGTTCTGTTAGTCCTCGGGAAGAATCCGTCTATCCTGAGTTTCCTTTGTGAGCTGAGCTAGTCGAAAGAGAGGAATCATCGTCAGTGACACTTGTGCACTTGGGGGAATCAATTTTTGTGACAGAAACAAGTAAGTACTCTCGCCGTGGTGACTTTCGCACAGTTCGTGCAGCGGTGACGTTCTGGCGCCCGAGTAGCTTGCAGCAGCGCTCGAGTACGCGGCCCTCTCTCGGTTTCTGCCTTGATAACGTTTGTAACGTTACAGGAGATTTGTCGTAGCGACTGACGGTTCTGTCCGTCGACAGAGCTGCTTGTCGATTAGGTGAGTGTGATAGAGCTATCTTATCCACGACATGGCTATCCTTACTGATGTTATGTAATGTTATGGCCTATGCCACCTAGCGCTCATTCCGATAATATCGAGCAAATAGCGAGTCTGCGTGGTCTACTAATCGACCGTGCCGAAATGCCCGTCGACGCACCCGTTTTCGCCGACCGATCGCTTTCGAGCGCTCGGGACATCTTCACGCGAACATGTGTGGTGCCGGGTCAAACGTCTGCTGCAAGTCCGAGTTGACATGGGCTCTCGGTCAGCAAGGTCGTCAGGTGTGTTCTCGTGAGGAACTGTGCGATATCCGAAGTGGAGATATCCGATGCGTTTCGGGTAACTCAAGTATGGAAGAGCGTCTGGAGAGTGCTTGGTGCTCGTCCCGGACCCGTAGGCGACCACAATGGTGATGTTCTCGAGTCGTCAACGCGTTTGCGATTCTTGCTTTTCATTGTCCGGATCGGATCTATTCAGATTACATGATTTCCCGATCGTTCGAACTTGGACATCAGAAGATCGCTTCGGACAGCACCTCTACCTGTGGGATTCCGCACTCCAGAATCGAATGTATCGTGCTTCCGAGAGCGCGCGACTGGAATGTCCATCAATGCAGAGGTGCAGATGAATTCGAGCGGTGGCTAGTGCGTCACATCGGTTTTTTTTGGCTGAATATATTCAAGCCGACAGCTTCCCGCACCGGCTCCATAGGCGTTTAGTCTCGACGGTGCCGTCCAGTTGGAATTGTCCAACTGTCCAACTCCGAGTAAATCCTTTAACACCTGGGCGTCGCAAGGTCGGTTAGGACTTGGTGTCAGCTCATCGCTTTAAGAGGTTATAATCGGGATTGTCCTCTGGTCATTCGTAGTGAAATTCGGCAGCACCACTGGCTCGTACTGGTATCTGAACTGAAAAGCGACGAATATTCCGACGGAATTTATCGCTCAGACAGCCGAGGAGGGAATCGTCCTCCGACGCTCGAGCCCAGCAATCGAATTGACTGACGGCAATGAGCCGTTGCGTTTCCCGACGCCATGATGCCGTTGCCCGCCATGTCCGTTTTCATCGATCTCAAGTTCGGCGGCAACGGTTTCGAGCGGGGAAGACAGACAACTCCCTTATTCGGGAGATACCTGCAGGGTGGGAGACAATGTTCTACGGAATAATGCGGGGAGAAGGCCAACAGAGGGACAAATTCCACGGTCACCCTGCAGGATCTTAGTGTTCGACTTGTTGAAGACGAGCTTTCAAGTGGCGACCACGGTCTCGCAGGCCTTAGACTGCTTCCTCTATCACGCTTCTATGGCTAACAACCGACGAACGAGTAAATGGCTGGCTGGCTGGGTGCCGGTCTGCCTTGGTTCACTTGCCAAAGAGCCGAGCAACAAACCACAGGGCGACCGAGCCGGCCAGAAGGACACACGGACGGACGGACAGACCAGTCGGCCAAGAAGTGAATGTGACGTCGACGTGAACTCGACACAGCGATTCCTTCTTAGACGCTGCCGTTTCGGACTGCAGGAGGAAATATGAGCGGTTTCGGTTCCAGCTTAAGTCAGCGGCTCTTGGACACTGGACCGAGACTGTACCCGTAGCGGCAGAGGAGCGAAAAAGAGCACCGTTCCGGCGAAGGGGATCGCGTCGTTTTTGACGAAGTGCTCCGGCTGAAAAGTAACGGTGTCTCGGATATTCGCTGTCTCGGAAGGGGCCGACGATCCAAGAGAGAAATTCGAAAACCATTTGTCCGTAGCTAGCAACGATTAGATGTTCACTGTGCGTGGACTGTGTACGCCCGGAAATTTGATGCCGGCACACTACATAAAGCCGCTAGAAGATACTTCCCGCGTAAAATAGGAGATGAAACTAGCTCCTCCGAGTCGCAGGCGACGAGAATTTATCGTCTCGAGTTTCGTCTTGCGTTTCCCTTCTTTATTTTCATCGTTTCTTCTTGGTCGTGTGCGCCCACCTCGAACGTAAGCTCCAACGCAAGGAGCATAGGTTAGCGCACGAGTTGGATCCGCTGGTGCTCGAATTGTTAATGTTGACACCGCTGTTGTCGCCATCGTCGCGACCGGCGTTGTTGTTGGCGGAGGTGCTGCCGTTGACGTGTTCGACGTCGTTGTTGCCGCCGTTGTCAACGCTCGGCTCACACTCGCCCGCCAGCGAAACGATGCTGACAACGACGACGACGGATGGCGAACAACGAACTCACAATGCAGTCCTTATCTATCTAGAAAACGTCGAACCAATGTTTGAGGCGGTAGCAGCTAGGAAGACACGCGTCGCCGACGATGCGCCCTGAGCAACATTCATGCTGCACTGAAACATCTAAGGTCCCATGAATCCTCGTCGTAGGTTCTGAGTCGTAGTCTCTGAACACTCACAAAAGTCAGAAGGTGAACGGCATCGTGGCAGTCATGGTCTGGAATCGTAGACTCGGTGAAGACTCCTCCCGGCGCCATCATTCCTCGGGAAATCCAGGAAGCGAACTTTCTTGTTTGCGGCTCTCTCCTCCCGGCGCGCTCGTCCGACACCAGGAGTTGATCGGCCTCCGGTTCCAGAGACCGAAGAGATCAGCTCCTGGAGCTGCCGGAGCGAGTTGAATCGTTCTCAGAATGGGAGCGTTGGCGGCACGCTCCGAGTTTGGCTGACTACTTCTTCGAACGTCTTGTTTCAAGGATTTTTTTTCTTCTTTGCAGGAGCGGTTGAGAGTCTTATTTTATTGCGACTTATTCGGGAATATTCAAGGTCGCCATGAGGAAATTGTTGAGCTCATACGGTAACGAACCCGAGCGTGTCGAAAGTCCCGACTGGATCAAGGACGACACACTCGGAGTTGGCACATCGACTCCCCCACACCAAAGAAGCTCCAGCGGCCACGCTGATGAGGAGATGCAGAGGTGAGTTGGAAGACAGAACGTTGACAAGCGATCACCGATTGACTCTCGAAGGTGGATCTCCACGTGTCCTTCTGGAGTTTCCCACTTCTTGGAAGTTCCGTAAGATTTCGATGATCTTGTGGACTGCCTGCGTCTACAGATCGGACCACTACTGCTCGGTAGTCCGAAGAATAATTGACTCAGGCTCAAATTCATTTTGGTGTCTTTGCAGTGACCAAACATCGCCCAAGCCTCTGCTCCCCGAAGATTCCAACCTTTTACACGACTACTCCCGGCAGCAAAGTCAACCCACTCAGGACAATCCTGAAGATACCAGGTAGGCGATCAGGATATGTGTAGATTATGAAGCTCCAGACTCTTGTACGGAGAGTCCCGTCGGTGAATCTTGTTTGGAATTCGCCGATGGAAGAGAGCGCGCGCGAGATGAGCCTTTAACCAATCAGGAGTGAACTGTGTTGACTAAGAGAGTTGATCATACTGCCGGCGACTCCGTTTCTGGGGCCGTTGATCGGACAGGACGCGAGTCGACGGTTCCATCGCGAGCAAGATAACAGCCATCTGTGGTTTGTGTCAAGTCGGCGAACTTTAGAATTTCTTCAATACTCGTGAATCGGAGTCTTTCCAGCCGAACTTCCTTCTTGGCGTCGCCAAGCTCTGTTCGGAAGCAGCGCTAGTTGCTAATTTCCACGGCTCTGCTTTGTTTGTTTCGACGATTCCGAAAAGTGAAACAAGCGTGACGATCCGCTTCCATTTTTCCAAGCGAGCGTCCCTCGGTTAGGTGGCTGTACCAGCGCAAGCGACATGCATTGAGAGCTAAGCCGTCGCATTTAGAGTGACAACTTTTGTGTAAACTACGTCGTTCGCTCTTGGCTGTCGGTTCCCCAAGGTTTCTGAATTATTGCATTCAAGATCGACGAAGGCGAGTTCCCGAGATCCGAAACTTGGAACTTTGCATCGAACCCGAATGCGGGTCCCAGTTCTCGGGATTCCCAGCTCGGAGCGTTTTCCCGTTACCACAACGGCAGTCTGACCGTTTTCCGTTGCAGAAAATCACCCCAAACTGAAGATCTGAGTAAAAACGGACTCCACGGAGATATTGCTACACAGATCGCGAATGATTTCAGTGCTCAACACTACACCGTGCCTGTGAGTAATTTACCGGTCAGTGTTGAACAAGGGACAAAGGTATTTTCATGTTTTGAGGATTTTTTTAAATAGATTACGTACTACATTATCAATATCATTACTTATATGACGATGCGAACGGTAGACCTGTGGACGGCTTGTGCCGGAGCACAGTTCGCGCGATCCGAGTTTGACGCGGAAGAGAATTTCTCGCGTGTTTCGTGCCGCGGAGGCCTCTCCTCTGAATTTCGCGAGCGCCTCGGTGTTGTCTCTCGGAAGTCGTTTCCGATGGCGAGATTCTTTGTCATTTGCACCATCGTACTGAAATCCGAGCCGATGAAATCAGAGAATTGGTGCGCAAAGCCATTCGAGTGTCACCAAAGTGGAACACGATTAATGCCGAGTGAATGTGATTTCCCCCTGCCATTGTAAGGGTTGGTAAGAGCAGTCATCACTCCGGAGGCAGCTCAGTTTTCAAATGAGAGCTGATCAGTTGAGTTCTGTTTGGCATCCTCGTTCAAGCTCCAGTCCGCTTTCGGATATTTTTGAGATTCGTGCCGAGTACAGTCCGGGAACATGAAATGCGCAGTGCCAACTGCGCCGGTTATGGCGTGGCGCGTGGAGTGAGCTTTTCCGATGTTCGAGTTGTTCTAAGATGCTGTTAGTCCAAGTGGCAATTTTCTCGAATCCGACCTCCAAATCACGAACTTGGTCACAGTAGTCGTAGAAATTCGGGAGTGGCCTTGTTTTTGTTCGACTCGATCAGCTCGATGACTTTCTTGGGTCCGGCGAGTGACTCCCGATTTTCGCCGCTCCAAAATCTAAACGACTTCTGTGCCGATAGCGAACGGTCGAATGATCCTTTTCGTTTCTTATCGTATCAGGAAACATACACCACCCAGGACCCAAATACGGACCCTTACGTAAGCGCCTATACGCTCGGAGAGGACCTCTCTATGAACTCGCCTCATATGAGTGAGTATGTTCATGTTTGCCGCCTGACGGCAAACGCTGATCGACTGATTCTCTGAGTGAGCGACCGACCGACCGATTGCTCCAGTGACCTAACGCGCGGAGCTTCGGAAGGTTCTGAAAGGAATTCCAGAGGTTGTGATCTCGAGATATGAGTGCCGTGATGCCCTCCACGCCCCTCGAGGTGGGCGTGTGCGGCCCGAGTCTATTAGATCGTAGATCTGAGGGTTTCCTTTTTTCGATGCAGGCCTAGAGAACACAGTACTCCGGTACCCCTCGAGTGGCAGCTCTAATCAGGCGTCGACGATCGTCCACCACCAGCCGTTCAACCGCGATCTGAGTACTTCCGAGGCAAACACAGTTCAGTATACCCAACACCAGGCGGACTCAGTCTACAACCCGCCGAGCCCACAGTACACGGCGGCGAAAATGTATCATCAGCAAAACTCGTTTTCCTCGGACGCGGCTTCAACTCCGTCATCGCCGTCGACCCCCCACACCTCATTCTGGTCGACTCCGTCATCAACGGCAAGCAGCCACGACATGCAGTCGTCCGCCAGAGGAGTCTACCAGCCCTCGGCTTTCATCATGGAGCCGCCCGGGAACTTCGAGGGATCTTCGTTCCCCTACGGATCCGGAGCAGCGACCCTGACTTCTCGATGTAAGTTCTTTTTCGAACGTTCCACACTTCTCAGACCAGCTTCCTTCCTACCCTGTGTTCGCGATCTCCACCCCTCGACCAGGAATTCGCGGTCTATTCCGTTGCACGGAGCTGCATGGGAACAGTGAAAATCGCGAACCTTTTGGAGATGTCGAGTGCTTGTCCCAGATTGTTTCCGTGGCACTGTGAAGAAAGTCAATCTTTCCCCGTTGCTTAGTTGTTCGCTCTTTTTCTCTACTGGTCGTGGATTTATGGCAGGTCCACACGGTGGTAAAGTGTGCTTAGGCCGGAGCGAGGCGTTCACGTCGCCTGCTCAAGTGAGAGCTCACCACACCGGCCGTAAATTGCTTCACCGTCGTAAATTGCCCTCTTGTTATCAGGGATAGGCATTACCCTTGTACACTATGTAGTTCCATTTGTGTAGAGACGAAAAACTTGAACGAAGACACCACGCCTTTCAAGCGAGGGCTCGCTCAGAGGGATGAGTCGCCACTCAGGTGAAGTTCTCCCCAGCGAGGGGAATCGATGGCGTAGCATCGGACCATATGAGTTGGTATCGGAATAAGGGCGGGAACTCGGACGATTCCTTTTGCCGAGCGTCTCTTCCATACTGGATGTTTTTCGTCCACGCGAGCAGACGGAAAGGTCGAGACGGCGCTAATGGAACCGGCGAGAAACTACCGACTAGCTGAACAGCCTAGCAGCCAGTCGAGCGATCAATGAAGTGCGCCGAGTGGTGTAAATACACGCGAAAGCACTCGACCTCTAGCCGATGGCCTTCTTGACTCCACTCAAACATTATTGGCTCTTCCTCTCCCACCTCGTTCCACACCTACGAAAAGGCCTACGCCGTGGGTTTCTGAAAGCGGCTACCGCCCGTCGCCCGGTTCGCTGCTCTCTATCGCTGCCTGGTTTTTCACTCCTCGCTCTCGTAATCGAAGACGGGTACCGTCCACGTGTCTGCGACGATCTGCCGAAGATATGGGTGGTTACGGCCGCTGCGGCGGGTGTGAAAACCTCAGACA
Organism: Phytoseiulus persimilis; assembly: GCA_037576195.1. NCBI lineage: Eukaryota > Metazoa > Arthropoda > Arachnida > Mesostigmata > Phytoseiidae > Phytoseiulus > Phytoseiulus persimilis. Next base: position 72,983 of record JAQZDE010000083.1, read on the forward strand.
TCAAGAGCCATTTGTGAGAGGGCACCTGATTTGAGTGCGGAGTCACTCAAGGGTCACCTACACAAATAGAATCGCCGATCTGAGGCGAGTGACGGCGCACAGCTGCAATTGCCCACCGGGCGGACTCGTCGGCTCAGGGCGATCTGTTTGCATGGTCAGCGCTGCTGTCTGGAGCACTCGCATGCTGGTCGGGGGCGGAAGAGTAAGAAAAAACAATGGAAGGGTTAGCTAAGTGGCTGGTCCTTATCGAACAAACGATCGGAGTAGAAGCTCAAAAGCGACCACTATTGTTTTGTGTGCTCACCTATCTCACACATGTTGGTATTAGCCGTTATCGTGGATTCATTCGATTCAGCTCGAGAACGGGAAGTGGCCATTTGGGTGGTTGATGAATTGGGGCACCGATTTGAGTCTCGATCGGTCTCAAACAAATGAACGCACGGATGGACCTTGCGAAAATCGATAAGCCTTTGTCCAGCCGAACAATTCCTCAACCTGGTCATTGTTTGCCAGGATGAGACAAACTCCATTATTTCCGGCTGGTGCGAGAAGCGCCAATCGACTCCAGAGTGATCATTCGAGGATTAGTCTGTCAGACACAAGAGGAACCGGGGGGAGCTCATCATGACTGCTGGGGTTCAGCTCTTGAGCAACTTTGTAGACCGAGCCAGCAGAACGAATGTGGCCAGACATCAGCCCTGCCATGGTTCAACAGGTGTCAGATCGATTCCTCCCGAACGGATTGGAGGCATTTAGAGGAGGCATCTCCCGTTGACGAGCAGTGCTAAAAAACGGTGGAAGCCGACCCCGGAGCGAGAATCGACCGAGCAGGCTGCGTTGAATAGCCAACGTCAGCTTAATGTGTCCATGTGGGCTCTTGGATCTGTCTATCTCTGTGTTCTTCCATCTATGCATCTATATGTGGCTCGGTCGCTCCGTCCTCTTCCCAATCCTGAAAGCTGGGCCTGGGGCTGAAAACGAGAAGAGAATACAACACGTTATGATGAAATGACTTCTGGCCGTGTCAGTGGAGATGCTTTCCATCGTTATACGCCTGTTGGAAGCGCTGCCTGGTAGCTGAGCGCTAACTGGCTTGCTGGATCATCGAGACAGCAAAAGACACACAACATGTTGCTCGTGGGGCTGGATATGCGAATCATTTTTCTGTCAGCCAACCAGTCATCCAAGAGCAACACACGAAAAACAACGCAGACGACCTAATCATGATTTGACACTGCGCGCGAGAAACATTCTCACATGAATCACAGTCGCGGACTCGGCTTCTTTTCGGGTGCTCTGTTTCTTTTTCATTTCGTTCTCTATTCCGCCCATGATCCGTATTTCCCCGATCCGTCTATACCTATCCTACTGCGCCAACGATTCCATCACTCTGCGTGACTGTGGTCCTGCTCAAAAGTCCTCAAGACAATCACTCAGTGCGGTGAAAATCTCCGTTCCTTGAGAAAGTTGGTCGAAAGCGAAAAAGAAAGGGTTCTCACACAAAAGCACCCGCACAGCATTGGAATAACACAGCGACTTAGAGCGCTGCGGTTGGCTGGATGGCTCCGTGGGTGACTGCTCGGCAAAAAGTTAGCGGAAGCGTGTTTCAACACCCTTCTCGGAGAGACGACAAGAACACCGTGGCGGTTCATCATTAGCTCGTTTACAGCTAACATGCATAACCAGCGGCTGTGAAAGAACGAATGAGCGACGGGGCGAGAGAAAAAAACAGCGGAAAACCTTCGACATTATCGATTCATTTAAACGGAATCCGGTTCACAAGATGCCGACGTGCTCAAATATCTGCCAGGTTTTTCTTACCTGCCACAGAATGCAGGTATCTCGTAGGGAGAAATTTTCGACTCAAGACGCTTATCGTTCGTAGCGTTATCGCGCTACTCAATAGGGAACTGATCCCGATCGAGTTCTGACGATTGGATCCGAGATTCGTATTTTCGGGATGCTCGGTCACTTGGGGGATCCCAATGCGTTGGACCCGCGCTGCGACCTCTGTCCAGAAATTTCAGATGCGATAAATCTTTCTTTTTTCAGCTCCGAGCATCGACATGGAGATGTACGCGGGCGAAGGCCGAGAATGTGTGAATTGTGGCGCAATCTCAACACCGCTTTGGAGGCGTGACGGCACTGGCCACTACTTGTGCAATGCTTGTGGACTTTACAACAAAATGAATGGTGCACACCGCCCGATCATCAAAACCCCTCGGCGACTGGTGAGTTTCATAAACATTCAATAAAAAAATATCTCTTCCGAGCGCTATTCCTTGGGAACGTCCCGTGTATTTCATCCCCAGCTCAACTCCTGATTACATGAACAAATGAATAAACATCTTCTCCTAATCGCAGTCGCCTTCCCTCCAGTCGGCAAGCAGACGCGCTGGTCTCACTTGTTCGAATTGCCAGACGACGAATACTTCCCTCTGGCGGAGAAATAACGTCGGGGAACCCGTGTGCAACGCATGCGGTCTCTACTTCAGACTTCACGGGGTGAGTTCATGAGATATCTCGATTTGTGGATCAAGATCTTAGCTGTCCGACTTCCCCTTGAGAGCGCCGCAGCTCTCCGTCGGGGTCTTGAAGCACCTTTCTCCCAACACGTGCTCTCCGCGAATTTCGGGAGCAACCATTTCCAGGCTGCGTTGTGTTCGCACGCGAGTACGGTCGAAGCATCCTCGATTGTGAGAATCGAGATAAGCGTAGAATCTCAGTCGTCACCTCGCGATCAATCTGATGCTTGTGTGTGTAGGGTCCGTGGATGTCGAGCATCGTCTCTTGACGAGAACGACAACTTCATTGACTCATCCGAAAACAACAACCGAAAGAGCAAAAACGACCCCCAACAAGTTCCTCGGAAGTCGCTAGGTTTGCTGTTTTTGGAAACGTGTTAATCTCGGCGTGCTCGACGCGAGTAGAGCTTTTCCGGTCGCGATCAAGCGACGGCGCTTCTGGCAGGCCAGATGATGTCGTCGATACCGTTGGCAGTGCTCGGAAATTTTCGGCGCAGAGTGTGAGTTCAATAAGGACACACTCGTTAGCGAAACGTCATTCTCGCTACTTCGCGAACGAAAAGACCAGCTAGAGAGAGCGGGCGGATCGGTCGCCGAAGGTCTCAGGTTACCGCGCGAAATGCATTTGTCATCCGTCTGTTTGGAGAAGAATGAAAATGAAAGCGAGAGAACTCATCATCACGACAGCATCTTCATAAAACGATGAAAGAATGACTCCGTTCAAGAACGAGTGAATAGAGGAACTGAACGAGAAAAAGGACCAGAACAGTTCCATCTAAGATGGATCGACTGCTAAAGAGGCCTAAACTTACTCCCGTTGCTCGTTGGGAGTGATGTTGTTTTAAACGTTGGCGAAACTTTCTTCCTTCTACTCTACGCTTCCACCGGCCAGCACTCGAACACTCCCTCTCCTCGACAAGTGAACAGCAGCGGCAACCTCTAACGTATCATTAATTTTGAATCGTAGGTGCCACGTCCGTTGACGATGAAGAAAGACACTATACAGACACGCAAACGAAAGCCGAAATGTTCGCCAAATCAGCAGCAACCAAAACCCATGCATGAGCTGCGGGACTCGGCAACCCTGACAGTTGGTAAGCATCTAGTTCTTGGCTCAGCGCTCCTGATCGTACCTCGTGCCCAATGAAGAGCACGGCGTGGATGCCATGAAATGCGTCGTTAATACATAAAAGCGAACGATCGACAGAACGCAAGATTAAAAACCACCATTGGCGTTTCAGCGGATGTCAACTCCTTGATGGGGCCCGGGTCGAAAATGTCGCTTGTTTCACCCGGACTGGGCCAAATGGCGTTTCCATCTTCGTCTCAAGCCCTTCCCCTATCTCAGAGCGTACCGTACCTGCAGAACACATCACCCCAGACGGTCGGAGTCGGGGTCTTACAAGCAATGCAACCGGTGATGTCGAGCCTCGCCAATTCGCTCAGTGGGGTAAGATTCACCGAAACTTGGAGGTCCCGTTCATAATCGATAACTTGACATGGTTTCTGAATATTCTCATCACCTACAGCGGAGTTATGTATACTTCACCGATAGAGACACGGACACTGAATTCAAGTATTCGCTGTGAGAAAATGGCGTTCCCATCGAATCCGCTTCGAAGCGTAGAATTTTCTCTTGTGAATGGGGAGATATTCTTCTTCAATGCTTCTATAATGGTTCTTTAATCTTCTTTGACAAACTCCGGATGATCTTTGTTTTACTAACATGTAAATAATTTCCTGTCTGCGGTGCGATTCAGACCTCTAATCTATTAGATGGATGTAGGTTGCTCTGACATTTAATATGCGATGAACGTCGAAATCTACATGGCCGAAAACTTCACGCAACTATATCTGTACGCGGAACAACGACGGCTATGGGCCTAATGACTCAACGCGTTGGAAAACCCGCCAGCCCTTTCTCGAAAGAACACCAAGGCAGGGAGCCCACATACATAGGCCTCACTCAGACAATGTCCGCGGAACGCTCCTCTGTGAGCTCCGTCCCGGGAACTACACGAGACATGAACAGAATAAATTAAGGATTTCTTGTTATTGACTAACTCCCGCCCGACTGTCTGGAGTGGATTCAACTCTACGTCTCTGTCGACAATTCTTTTGGGAGGTCTCTCCCTGAACCTTGAAAATCAGACTCGCGAGCTCAGATATATTGAAATATTGGATGGAGTGGAACATTGGCACACTGGTCACGACTGTCTTATTTGGGACGGTAGATAAACTCCATGAGGGATGAGAGCCCATACAGGGTGGTTGATGTGTATTCCAAATGAGTTGACGTGTTTTTGTGCTTGCATGCATCCGCATGAGGTCTGGGAGAGGATTGAGCCGGGTTGCTCGATTCCACTCTCTGAGTAGCGGGAGCCTCAAGAAACTCAATGAGAGGAGATAATTTCCCCGTCTTCATCCGAGAGAAAGACGCGGAAAAGCCGCGGACCTCGTATGGGAGCGACTTCGTACGATTGTGAGACAATCAGTTGGACGAAAAACTTGTTGGATAGTCACGGGTCATCCAGCGAGTCTGAGAACTCAGCTACCAGTGAAATGGCGCGGTAGCCGCGCGACTATTTGTCTTGCGGTGATCTCGAGAGTTACGGCATGCAAGTTGCGTGAGAGCGCACCCTGCGGGTGGTGGACATCGCACAATCGCTTCATTCCGAGAGGGAATGTTCTTAGGAGAAGAAATCTTTGCGTGACCTATACGAGCCCCGACTCATATAGTTGGTTTTTCTGAGTCTCAATTTGACCTTTCATTTCCAGATGTTCCCAAGCCCACTACCGACTTCAGCAGATCCTCGCGGGGTGTCTCCAGGCAGCTTCCTAATCGGTGCGCAAGCCATCAAAGAAGATATAGACAGAAACAACCATATGTGAGGACAGAAAAACCCCAAAAGCGAGAGATCATGTTCTACTCTCAGCAAGCTAATGATGCCGGCAACGTTGCAACCGAAGTTACTTCACGCTTTTTATAGTAATTACGATATTGTTAATTTTAACGAAACTTTTCTATGCGGAAGTTACTGGCGCCATCATGCCGGGTCATGCTGACCATTATGATATAGCAGCAGCACAAGAATTCCTGTTACATAGAGAGAAAGCGACATTCATCAAGGAGAAAAGTGCAACACGACGAAAATCAGGGGGAACGGTGTCGCCCGATATAGAGAGCTAGCGGTGCTTTTAAACATCTTAGGATTACGGAAAATATCAACGAGAGTATCATTGATATCATGAGCCGGCGATACGGAGAACGTGAAGAACGCATGTGCGTTTCTGGGCCTCGTAGCGAAGTACGAGCGGGCAAATTTGGCTACACGGTTGGTGCAAAATATCCCTGGTGAGCGTTCTTGAACCCGATTTGAAGAGGCGAGAGGGGTCTTTTCCACAAACGCAAATCCCATACTCCAAGGCGCTCGCAGTTGTTTGTGTGGTCAGATGGCTTCGACACCCGCTCCGCTTTTTGCCCGCTCATTGTTTTAAAAGAAAAAATGTTTGCTGAGTCGAGAGAAGCAAAAATGAGCAGACCACAGATGATCTCTGAAGATTATTCATTTTTAGATTTGTTTTGTCTGACCGGTATTTTGAGACTGATTCAATTCGAGAATGAGCGGAAGAAGACTGAAAACGTACTTCAAGGTAATATATGTAATAAACGTTAGCCGCGAACTTAGACAAATGAAGTAGACAACTTGAGCACGTGTTCTTCTTTTCTGCATCATGGAAGAAACGTTGAGTGGCTAAGTGCCAGGAAAGTCAGTTCCAGGAGCAGAATGGCGACAAAAAGCGTTTCGCTCAATATATTCCTCCCACTGCGAGTCTCTGTCGGAGTACCAGCCGTTCAAACTCAACGTTGGGAGAAGATTGCAAGATTCACCTGGATAGCTCTTAGTGAGCCTGATCATGTTTGTTGGTACGCGCCGACCGAGACCCGAAGTACAGAAGTCTCCAGGCATCCTCTGTGAGACATTCAAACAGATTCTCTTTCGCGATCCAAACTCGCAGAACAATGGCGTTTGAGGATACCGTTGTTCGATAAGGTGTTGGGTGTAAGTATTATTACTCGAGTACAGATGGCTTGCCATCGATTGCTGTGGCTTGCTGTTGAGATAACAGTTCTCGCAACCTCGGCCATGATCCGATTGGGCGACGAAAAGACCTAATCCGACCGTCCTTTCGAAGTTTTGAGTCTGTCTGGGTTGCCGCACTTCTAGACGTGTTCAGAAGAGTTGTCTCAATCCTGGTTTCGTTCACTTTCGGAGAGTTTGGACCAAACTTTGCAGATCGAAACCAGTGGCGTAGCGAGCCTTCATGATGCCTGGGGCGGACTTGATGCCCCCCCCCTCTTCTTTGGGGTCCGAGAAGATGAATGCGTTTTATGCGCACTGATTGAATTTTTGCATTACCTCGGACATAAAATATGATCATCTGAAATGGGGATCTTCAGAAAGAATGGAGACAACTTGCGCGAGCTGACCCGAATGAGAGCAACTAGAATATTATATGAGCAACTGGATTACCTATTCTTGGAGGATTATTTGCCTCACTTCTGGAGCCCCGAATCTTATATTGACTCCTCGAAGTTAAACTCATCCATGATGGACATCTCGATAGATAGAACAGCAAGGTTTGTCAACTTCGTTGGCTCGATCTGTGACCCGAGGCAGAAACGAAATGAACTGAACGTTGCCTCTCGATCAGGAGGGAGGACGAAAAATATATGGTGGTTCGTCAAGAGGGTGAGAAATCAGATGCAACGATCGGACTCCGCCCCACTCTGAAGATTCCGGAGTAAATCTACCCGGAAGAGCTTGAAAACCCCAATGTGACAGGCATGGAGGGGCATTCTAATGCCCCTAGTGACCTGATTCCCGGGCGTAACATTGGAATGACTCGACAAGATGCTTCAAGAGATAAGAACCGTCTCCAAGGATCCCTTTAAGCCCTAGAAATTGGTCCTGAATCCTCGCAGTCGGCTTCTCAATGCAGCAATCGGTTCCCGTGCGGATGAGACACGATACAGCGACAAAACCCTTCACGCAGAGAAGGAAAAATGCAGAAAAGAACTCAGAGGACAGAAACGAACGAGGAACGAGTACTCGGTTGGTCCGCCACATGGCTGACCGGTCGGAGTGCGGCCGTACCAGCGATCACACACAGCAAACATTCCCTCCAACATCGTCCTTCACAGTCCCGACATCGCACCGACGAAGATGTGGAATCTCATCCCTTCTCGTTCCGTCAGTTCTTACTGATTTTGAGATCAACGAGGAGCATTTACTTGAAACGGAGAGTGATCTGAACTGAAAGCGACGAGTACGAAACAGGGGAACCATATTTATTCCACCCGCTTCTATGCGCGAACCTCCGATTCGACCACCACTCCTACTTGAATACGAGAAGTCGCTGCTTGATAAACCAGTTCTCCCGTGGAGCTCATGACAGGAACCCGCTAGTAGTTTGAAGCTGACGAAAGGAATTGACGGAAGGGCACCACCAGGAGTGGAGCCTGCGTCTTAATTTGACTCGACACGGGAGAACTCACCTGGTCCTGACACTAGAAGGATTGACAGATTGATAGCTCTTTCTTGATTTGGTAGATGGTGGTGCATGGCCGTTCTTAGTTGGTGGAGTGAGGCCGAACTTGTGTGCTTTTCTTCCCAGTTCAAAATCATTTCACATCTCTCCGAATTGAGGTGCCGTCTCTATTCCTCAATGCACGCTGTTTAGATGCCTGCTCCATCAGCTGAGAAAGTCTGCCGAAACTGGCTCCTGCCTCGGGGTGGGAAGTTGCGTCGGGAGGAGGATCTCCCTTTCGTACTCGTCGCCCCCCCTTGCGGCTAACGATAGGTTGTGGTGCGAGAATCCACTGTAGAGCGAGACTTCAACACCATAGCGCTGGCTGGGCTCTGGAATCGACTGAGAATTCTCCGTTCGATGACTCAGTCTCTCAGCCCTGCCCTCGGCAGACACACCCTTAGCGGACGTCGCACACAGGGCCCTGGAGCCAGACAACCGTTTCTTGATTTTCCTCAGAGGCCAGCGTCGGACGCTCAGGTCCTCTACCCCTCCTAGGTTGACCCAGACGATAGGAGCAGGTCGACTGAATCGTGGGAAATTGTCGAATTTGTTGAGTCGGTGGGTACTTCCGATGGCAGCGAGAACGACGAAACCCTGTCTGCTGTCGATCGAGCAGTCGCTCATTGGAACCTGCGAGGGATTCCAACAGATGCCGCTAAAAGCTTGACAAAGCGGAACAGCCTTCACCGGGCTGCTTTAGTCTCCATCTTCGGAATAATGAGCATCTCTCAGAAGTACTCAGTTTATTTACGTGGACAGACACGCTGCTTCAATCCTTACTATCGAACTTGCGGGATCGAAGGGCTTCCGCTACAACGACAGCGCTAGTTGTGGATTCTTCCGCTCCGGGCTCGCACTCACTCACAGATCCGCACTAACCGGTGACAGTAAGAATAATTTACGCCGAATAGACCCCAAGATTGAACAAACTCGCCTCTCATCACAAATGCTTGACTGTACTGATCGATTCGAAATGCGAAACACGCTCTAGTCCGATTGTATGTACAAAATATCCACCGATAAAGCAATCGCAATGCTGTATTGGACGTATAGCACTAACTAAGAGTAATCCAACAACGGTTTCCGATCTCCGTCTCTGAATAAGCCAAGCGTTGGATGGCTGGAGCAAAAGTCGAACGAAAGTCTATGGAAACCAAATATCGAATTCCGTCTGTATGTTGCACGTCGTCGGCTGACGATGCTCGGGGAAAGCTGATGCGTTCAATGGAATTTCTCGAGAGGAAGAAACTGAGAGTCTTTAGGATGACTCTAGCATTTAGATGACTTCAGTCTCAGTCGATAATACCGTGAGCTGCATGAAAAACAGTATTTGGAGGATCTGAGCAAGGCGCGCAAGAATATACCGCTAAGAATCAGTCCGTTTGTCTGCTGAGGGGCTAAGGAAGCTTCCGAAAAGGAATTGTCGGATTTCGATAGCTTTTTTAGTATAGAGAGCCGTACCCGGAACTAGATTCTTATGCGGGAAAAATGTTAGAACTTCCTCCATGCACACTTCAGGGCAAAGTTTGGCTGCGCCAATATCGATTGGCCATCTTCTTATTTCTCGACATCGGAGACTATTGTCGAGTTGAATTATACACGCGGAATAGCATTGTAAGTATCCTAAACTATAAAATGTGGAGCTGGCTCTTCATTGAAACCTCAAAATACACTCCACCAACGGACTCCGAACCTCAGCGGATCACCTGCCTCACCTCGAGGTCAACGGGTTGTTGTAAAAAATTTCGTCGTGTGAGTTTCCGGAAGAAAAACTTAAAAAGTTCGGGACAAAACTTCCCTTGATATCGTGGTTCTTTTTGCTGTAGGTATACTCATTATTGCATCCGTCATCGTAGCGAAACGTCACGCTGTATTCGGTTCCAACATCTCAGGCAGGAAACGACGTGAAGGCTTGATGTTGCGCCCACCCTGCACTACCACCCCTTGCGCTCCCCTACATCTTCACCGAAGAGGCACGAAAAGCGCTTCGCACGGGGAAGCCTCGTTGGTAGAATATTCGATAAGGTAGGGATCTCGGGGAACCATCACTGAGCTGAGCTATGTACCCTGCGCACGGGTTATCATACCAACAGCTATCAACTCGTTCGTTCATTATGAAACAAGAACAAAGATTACGTACTCCGTCCTGAACTTAGACGGCTGACAACAGAATGCCATATCGCTGGAAGTCGATATGAACTAGCTGCGCGCTTCTGATTCTTTCGTTAGCTGGCACGTGGAAGCCCTGGAACCGGTTTCCAAAGCATTGGCTCCAACCGCGCCCAGGCGCGAAGCCCTAGTTCCTCGTATGTACAGTAGATAGTTGCAGGCATTTGATCTTGCGTGTACCAACCGACCGCGTTCTTCAACATGGTCTTCATTGCTTAATGTTAAAACACTCGCATAGGATTTCCGCCCAGTTGCTATGTGCAAGGCCACCGGTACCATGCAGTCTTTGGCATCAAGATTCCCCGCCTACATGGTGGTTTGCGTTGATGCCTCTTCCCTGGGAACGATGCGGACTTGCGGGAGCGAAGGAGAGCCTTTTTGGTTGGGTGGTGTTGGGGCGAGACAGCATTTCTGCTGAACGCAATTGTTTACCTGTTGGCAAAAGAAACTTCATGGAGTACAAAGAATGAAAGAGGGTTGTTAGAGATCTTTCAATACGAGGTGCTTAGTAGGGAAATTTGGCTCCCTACCGGGAAACTAAGGATTGTGCCATTATCCGTGGAACCACGAAGGAAAATCAGACATGGCAGAAATCGTACCTCGTCCAAGGGACACTCTAAAGAGCAGTCTTTCGAATCAGCATAATGTTCGCCAGCACTGATGAACTCCGGCTGGATTGTAGTGGAGTGGATGCCTTCATTATGGAAAAACTCTTTGACTTTCCCAGCGATCCGCATGTAATCGGGAAGACTGCGACACCTGATATGCGCAGAGGCGATGATTCGTTCGCCAGCGAGTTGCCAAACGTGAAACTCATGAACTGCCAAGACCCCGTCGATCTCTTGAATTAACTTTTGCTGCAAGGAGACGGAAATTCTCGTATTTGATGTTGCCCCACCATCAGTACCTTAGTATAGCGTAACACAGAGACTAACGGAACTGAGTGGAATAGAAAAAGTACTGTACGGATTACCTGGAGAGAATCGATCTGAATGTGAGTCGGGACCGTCTGGAGGAGAATGAGAGCGGAATCCACGAGCAAGGGCATTGTGGACTTCATGATCAAGCAAACCATGATCAAGGACAGAGCCGGGTCAACGAAGAATCTGAGGAATGAAATGTGTGAGTTTTCAACCTCTCAGAGGAGAAACGGAATAACTCCGCACCGAACTGCGATCACAGAGGATTTCGTAACGAAGCGCTCAGGGAAGATGTTGGCATTTAGGGTCCTGTACAACGACCGTCCCCATCGGGCATTCAGATCCCGCTCGAGAGAGAGAAACGAACCTGTATTCCCAGTCCGTTTTCCAGATGATGAGCGCAGAAATGATGACTACTACAGATCCCAGAGCGTCGGCTAGAAGGTGCAAGTAGACCCCGCGTATATTGAGGTACCCGGCCGCGACAGGATGTCTGAGCTGTTTCACGGCTTTCGTCTGAAATGATAGAATATCAGTCCTCAGAACTCCTTGGAATTCTCCATTTCGTGAAACATGGACCCCATGCCGACACTGAAGCACCTCGTTCACCCTCAAAGAGCACAGTACACGGGGAGGGATCAAGTACACATTTCGGAGAATATCGGCGCGGACAGACAAGAAGCTATAGCATCCAACCATCCAGACAATGAGCGTGATCAACTCCACAGCGCGTCGTGGGCTTCCGACTCTATACTCTTGAAGAATCTGAGTTCGTCATTAACTGATCAAGTTAGAAATTCTCAACAGGTTGGGGCAAACTAGCGTATTGTTCGGACGACGACGGAGCCTGGAACGGAGACCGAGAAGACATCCCGGCTCACGGAAGCGAACGGAAGCTTGCATGACACTGACGCTGAGCACAGTAAAGTTCACGAAACAAGAGACAGCGAGCAACACAAATGATACAGAAGATATGTCACAGAAATCTTCCGAATGAACAACTTACCTCGCTGTCCTAAAAATCAACAGAAAAGCAAAATGAGTGATTCAAGTCTTCTGGAGAAGAGCTCCCAACAGCAAGGGGGAAAAAATTGCGATAATTCGCTACCGAGCAGCGAGAACAGAGAAGGATTGTACAAGCTGTATCAAAAGCTCTCAAACTAAGTTGATTTTCAATGACCTCCATCGAACCGCGAGTAGAACAGTCCAGCGACCATGCAGCGCGTTTTCAGCGACGGTTTCGGGCTGAATTCTCATCGTAAAGCTTTTAACGTACTCAGAAATGAGCCGCCCTAGGAAGCTACGATCGTTTCCGGGGCACAATTGAGCGGCCTTGTACGACCATTATTCCTCTCCAGTATTCTTCCGGGAACCATTGTGAGCCGGAATCCACAGTGTTCGAGAGAAGTTTCGCCACTGTAAGGGACCGCTCGTCCCGGAGTTGTTCAAGAACGGGTCGGGGTCGATTTCGGTTTCGGCATAGCGCCAGTTCAAGAAGTGGTCTCGGAGCCTGATGCTCAGACACTGTTTCCGAACCATTGATGAAGTTCTCGGGCCCCCAGGTTCTGCCGAGCGAGCAAGATTGTAATTGAGCACTACCTGTGTCAAGAACCATAGCAACCCCCGACAGGGAGGACAGGACCGAATCAGCAGAAATCGAGTCCGTGCCGCCATCGGTTCTCGGAGCGAGACGCTTGGACCCGACGGCTGAGTCTCAAGGAACATGACGCTACAAACTTTTCGCAGGTTGAAAGATTTCCAGGGAAAATATAGGCTCTCCTGAACATTCGGAAAGTTGTGATAAGCCCGCCATATACAGGTGATACATAGTTTTGCTCATGGAAACGACTCCCCAAATGTGAGGAGCACATAGATTGAATCATACTGTTCTTCGAACACAGTTGGACAAGTTATTTTTGAGGCTCCGAAGAGCAGACGATGAGCCTGGGCTCAGAAGTTCGCGATGCAGTTCCGCGTATGGAGATACTTTGTTCATAGTCATAATTCTTTCTGCAAGCTTCCATGAAGCACACACAGTCGGACAGGGGATCGAATCATACGAGCCGAGCCGTCGCTACTCATCGCCTTGCCATGGAGGGCTCCAAGAATACCTCATCTGAGGCTCAACGGAAATTCTTTAGAAGTATTGAACTGCTGAATATTTGGAACCAATAGTTCCCCGCATCGTCTCACTTTGAGGGATCTCGAAGCACCTAGACACTTCGACAGCGGCGTACGCATGCAGCCATCGACTCTGCTGCAAATCCGATGGCGCGCACCAAAGACGAAAGTGGCTTGCCGGTTGCGGGTATCTCTACAAAACCAAAATGCCAACTCACCTCACTGTCCTACAAATAAGAAGAAAAGAAGCGAAATTAGTCAAACGGCACAACAGCAACAATTCTAAAACCGATGCAATCTATGAATTTTCCACCAATAACCACCACGCATCACATCCGAAAGCGATTGATCAGCGAGCGGTTCACGAAATGGGAGTTGGAATCAAGGAACTAGTTCTTTGAGCAGATATTCGGCCAGCATTCTCACACGACTATCAAACTTCGATTTTTCTGAAGGGGATTCTCCAATTGTGACTCTGGTGAATTTCCCCGAAAGTCGCCCCAAAATGCTTTTCATGGACTACAAGCGTTGCATTCGCAGGAATATGGAGAGGGTCTCCCTCGAGCAATCGTCTCCGCTAAGAAATCTCGAACTTCATCAGGACTACCAAGGTCGTCGTGGGCAACGTAGGATAGACGCTACCGTACCTCACTGTTTCGATCATCTTCGCTCTCATACTGGATCTTATTATTGTGCTTCAGGCCGTTGTCGATTGATGGGACGCTCATGTGATCTCTGAAAAGATTAAACTCCAAGTGGGAACACGACCGAACAACCGCAGCTCGAAGGTTCGAGCTCTCGTTCGGTTGCATTGAATTGGTTTAGCACAATCTACCTGTTCAGCGCAACGGGCCTCTTTTGTTTGAGAGTAGGAGATCCATTGAGAGAGGGATCATTGGAAGAGTTTGGGCTTCCTTTGATTTGACCTTTTTCATGGGAATGGCTATGACCGTGTCCCCCGTGGGAATGTCCGTGTTCTGGGAAATGTTTCAAAGGCGATTAAATACACTGGCATTTGCGAGCGATTTTGAAACTTCCAGAAGGAGCGATCATGGCGGATTCTCGATACTTCCGCTTCCACGGAAATGGAACTTCTCCTCAAACGAGAGTCGAAAAAGAGGTGATGGAGTTTAGGTTGAGCTGCTCTAAATTGAATGTGGTGGCAATACCGTGGAATAGGAAGAGTCCAATGATGTTGATAACTAGACCGGCGACGCCGACGCAGAGTATGAGAGCGGGTTCATCGATAGTCTCGGGTTTGTAGAATCTGAAATTTAACACGTTCATTGGGAAAATATACTTCTCGGCCGAGTAGCATCTAGCTCGCTCGAAAAGTGAACGGGTATCTGGATAGATTCAGTTTCTCTCAATGTAAATGAATCCAATCCGAGTTGTTGGACCTCAATGGACCTTGATTGAACTGTTGGATTCTGAAATATTTCCTGGTCTCCGCCAAACTGCAGACAAGCCCCTCCAAAACCCGCGTAGTCAGCAATTTTAGCTGAGACGGACTAGGTTCGTCATCCCACGCACACGTGAAAGGAAGATCCCGACTCGCTCAATGAAATCATGTACATCGAGCTGGAGCATCACGGCTCACATCGAGTGTTTCGAAGGTTTCGGAAAGCCACTGAGTTCTTTGCCTTGTGAGACTGTCGTGGGAAGGCGATCTTAATAGGATGGTCTTTGTTCGCAGAGGAAAGAGCCAGCGAATATACACATGCTCATCGAAGCGAGCATCGCCACAGCCGTCATCGATTCCCAGATCGCGCGCTTCTAGAGCAGCAATATCTCTCGAGGGAGAATATCTTTCTGAATCGTCTCACGTACGCTTCCACGACGCTGGAGCTTCGTTTACGTTTGCGCGCCCGACGAACGGAATCCGACGTCTCTCGCGCGTGACGCAACAACAGAAGAGTCATAATTAAGAAAACGTACGCCCCCGTAGTGTGCGCGGGGAGAGCAGAACGATATTTTGCTTTCGGTAACGAGTTCCAAGAAAATTGAAGAGTAATGGAGCGATTTCTTACCGTTTCAAACTTTCAACAAGGATTGAGAAGCACAATGCCACCAGGAAAACAGCATTCACTAACGCTCCCAGCACCTGAAAATGAGAGTTCCTCGATGATTCTGGACTTCCTTCATCTTCAACATCAGTCACGGAAATTCAGCGCTTTCACAGCTGACTAATTCGGAAGACCCAGTTGACAAACCTCAGCTCGAGCCCAGCCGAATGTATTTTTCGACCATTTCTTCGGTGACATTTTTATCGACATGAAGGCCACGATCTGGAAAGTGAGAGAACGCCTCGTCATCCAGGGATTGTTCCATCTTCTGCTCGTTACTCTGGTACACCGCTATATAAGGAGTCGGGGGCGAGCTCAGGAGCCTAAAGCTGAAACCACGGGGATCCATTTTCGTCGGGAACTCTCGATTTCGCGGACTGTATCGCAAGTGAAAGCCGAGCTTTGGCTCAGGAGATATGCATCGGGCAGCTTCATCCGTTATCAGGTTCCACTCGTACGATAACCAGGGCTGTTTCGCCCCTGAAAGCCTTGGAGTTCAGCTTAGTAACACGCGCATAAGTGGCTTCGCCAAGTAGGTTCCCCACCCGACTCCACATAGATGATCTTGAAGAGACATCTGGGCAAGATCAATGATTTTCAATAGCATCCACCTGAAGACATGAGTGATTCGAGAACAAAGCAAAGAGGGTTGCTCCTAAGGCTTAGGAACCAACGCATGCATTGTTTTAGGGCATTGGCCAGACAGAGTCGGAGATGGTTCTGTTAAGTAATACGGATTGCAGTTGTCTCATTCGGCGAGGGACATGTAGCTTCAACCAGAACCACGACGGCGAAGCTGATGACGACGACGACGCCAATTACAGCGTATGGTGTTAAGCACATAGCTAAGTTATTCTTCCTTTTGAAATTCGGACAGAAGCTCAAGGTCGAAGGAGGTTTGTTCGAGTTTGTATGGCAGCCCTCTCGCCACGCGGCTGAAGCACGCTCCTTCGGCTGTTCCGAATTTCTGTGGGTGGATGGTTGAACGCATGAACGATAGTCTTGGAAGAGCTTTCGATGGAGACAGACTACGAAACGGAGCGCTTATGTAACAAAGGCGAGTGTCTATGGACGACGGTGAAGCGGTGAGCGCGTCGCGAAGAGAAAGCCACAGGGCGCGCGAAGAACTGTCAGATGCAGGGTCGCTCACCCCAGAAAAAACCGAACACGTTCCAAATCGAAAACTCTTCTGCTTCTTACAGTCACAGGAAGCGCTTCCCTTCGGGGAATGCTGTTCCAAGTCCAGCCACCGATCTCTAAGCTCCCAAGAGCCCAAAATCGTGTGCTAAGTCGAGCCGCATGCGGCCGTGCGCCAGCGCGGCCCTTCGAACGCCACGAAGAGAAATATCCCGGCCTGTACACAGTCTTCTCATATTGCAGCTGGAAGAAGGCGCATTCGATTTTCTTGGTCAACAACTCCGGGGCAGAGTCCTGTGCACAGGAATGGATGGCGCAGAAGCGTTCGAAATCAGAATATGCGTGACCATCGAAGACCAGTCGCGCGTGTAGGAACTAATAATCGCGAGCAGGCGATCTTCAAGAACCGCGGGACTCATGTCAGATTCCACGACGGCTTTCTCCCTCAACGAGAGCTCCTCGGGGCCAGCCCTGAGAGATTTTGTGAAAGTTCGAAACTTTTCCACTGTGTGGCGCCCATGACTTTCTCTCCTGCTGCACGACCGATTTCTTGGAGCGATGTCTTTTCTCCTATTATCATGGACTGCGGTACAGTTTCTTGAAGATGACGCCTGGATTCGAATTAATGGGAATGTGGGAGAGGCGAATCATTCGCAAAAATTTGACGAAGTTCTCTGACCAGCGTCGAATCTCTTTCCGGCATCTATAAGAACGGGATCCGAGCTCCGGTCGAGGCTTACCGATGAACCTTGAGAGGTGAACTTAGCCGAAGGTGACATGGGCGATGGCTACTGGGTCAAGTGTCGCTTGACTGAATCTGAAAATGCCATCAGCATGGCACACTGCTGAGCGTCCACTCACCGCCGAGCGTTGAACTCCGTCATCGAAGCATTCAATAACCTTCAGATTCGTCCCACGTGAGCCGCTCCAGAATCTCTCAGAACGCCATTACGACACTCTTAATCACCGGTGTGCACGGAGCCGAAATGGGCCATTGTGAAATTGTGACGGCCCGCCTCCGGGATGCAGATTTGGAGATTCCAAAGAGTTCCTAGTTCGGATGTGATTCGCCGTGAATTCAGGATATTGTCGCTGTTCACTCCGCGGCCACGATCTCGGATGAATTCCCTGAGGAATCGGGCTCTTGCTCGGAGTCTTCGTTGGCGGATCTGTTTCTGAATGGCTTAAGCTGGTCCCCTGTCCGAATTCCGCTCCACGCGCAGGATCTCCGAAGCTCGGTTTCCCGCGAGAATTGAAATCCGGCTACGAGAACCTTCGGAATGTCCTCGGGATTGCCCCACATCAGGACGCCTGGATTGGCGGACGTGCATCACGAAAGGATAATACTCCCCGGCGAATCGCACCGCGTGCAGCGACGACGCCTGGTTATTGGCTCCATTTTTGGTGATGGAGTCGTCCACTCACGAACATGTACGATGTTGGCATCAAGTTGCACGATTGAGCGCGTCTCATCAGGAGATCCCTGTGGGTTTGTTGCTTTCTGTATTCATCCTCGACGGTTGCCAAAGTTGGCATCCGTTCCGGAAAAACACCTGTTCAAGCCCACTGCCACAGATTCACTTCCGTCGTTCTCGCGAAAGTGCTGCGAACACCAGATAGAAGAACAAACGCAGCAATACCACGACGGTGGGCCGCGAACATTGGTGGGCGACGTGCAACTGCGCACAGAAGAGCACGAATCAAGCCTCCAGTTTTCACTACTGCGGAGAATGCGTCCTAGCTCTCAACGGATCCCGTTCAATGCCATCGGATCCAGAGTGTACGTCAACAGCTCCGATTTCCAATACGCACGATGAACAACTCTGCAGACCACGTCTCCCACTATGAAGCTCTGCAGACGGTGTAAACGAGAACGGTAACTTTCGTGGCATTACAACACGAAATTTCCAATCCGATAGATAAAGAACTTTGATGCCGAGAGAAGAACGAACTTGTAACCAGACAGGTACGGTGATGCGTAAATTCAAGAGTTCGTTGGACCGGTCTCGGCTTACCCCGAAGTCCGAAACTCGACGATGCCTGAATGTCGGAAGCGGAATGAGAGAGCTCCGAAACAATCCTTCCTGGCGGGTACTGCTCATCCGAGCTCCTTAATCGAAGGGGCTATCACCCACACACGATTTTAACCACAAAGAAATGTTCGGTTCAGTGGATTAATTTGGCCTCCCGGAAGTCCGGCGATAGTTCGTTCATTCCGAATCTTCCAACGAGAGCACAAAAAAAACGTTCGGGTCCGAAGGTGCCGTCGGGACTCGAGAGCTCTTCTGATTTGAAAAAGTGGAGTGGCGCTCAGCTCGTTGGCATAACCGCGTATCACGCAGCATGCGGGAAACTTGCCGAGGTGGGCAGTGTTCATTCCCCTCGTCGAGAATGGCAGAGAACGGAGCTCATAACTTTGCTTTGATTGGTATCCTCTGGATACGACGGGCCTGCCTCAATCGCGCAATTTCGCGTGACTCCTCCCCCATTGAACACGTGGAGCAATCTGAAGCTTCAATTCCGTCCCGAGGAACGTGATGTGAAGAACGATTTCAATCCAAAGTTCCTCTTTGGCATCCGTCACTGGTGATTTGTTTGCATCCCAAACGGAGATAGAACATTTAGCTGCCCATGTGAGCTCTCCCAAGCGGTCCAAACAGTTTCGATCTGGTTTTCTTCGACTGGATGGATGAACACTACTTTCTACGATCGATTTGTGTTATGAAACTTACGAGATTCCAACGACTAATCGTTCTCGCTGTAAAATCTTAGCTAACTTCGCAAGATTCCACGCGAACAAGCTCTTGGATTGCATTATTGGAAAAAGTTTCCCTAAGGATACCCGAACGTGAGCTATGGGAACTATTCGCGTTCGACTGGATCGCACCACGCGGACGCCCGTGTTGGCGCGATATGACGTTTCTGTTCAACCATAAGTGCCAGATACTGTTACCGCCTTGTCTCCCAGTCACGCACGTATAGCCCACGAGACGGTAGCATATCCGAATCATGTCTTATTTGGTGAATCTAGGGCTCGGAAACGCGCGAAACTCCACTCACCAGTGAAACCACATCGGAGAGCATGTGGAAACTGTCCGCCACCAAAGCCATCGAGTTGGTGACGTAACCGACGATGATTTCCACGAGGAAGAAGCCCGCCGTGAGGACGAACATCATAATGAGGCGACATTTTCTGCCCTCCATCTTATCGGCTTTGTTGACTTACACTGACGAGAACGGAGGTTGAGCCTGGAACAATTAGTCCGCCGTCAACGCTTTGTGGCGGATTAAAATATAAAGTATTCGTCAAGCTGTTCGGCGTCTAAAATCTACTCACCGTTATTGGACCGTGAAGACAAAAAAAAAGATCGTTGCCAATTTACCCGCAGAGATCTAACTGCGCTCCGAATCAAACTCGCTTCTCGAGGCCTGCTGTGTTGGAGCTTCGAAATACTATCTGGTGGTTGAAACTCCCGGAGATTTCGTGGCCATCATGGGCCGTGCCTGCAATCAAAGGAGAAGTTAGTCTAGCAAGCGGACAGAGTCGAGACCGATTCCGAAATGAAAGATGTCTCGGAGCCTTAGCCACGTCGTTCCCGATTCGAACAATCTTCGGCCAGTTGTGGTATTTCACTTAGAGATCAAATATCTCCAGGAGAATCTTCGGAGCGTGGAGTCTTCAAACGGAAGGAGGATGGAACAGAAAATCGAACCGTTCTTGTGTCAATATCGAGTTGGTCCGCGAGACCTACGATCCAAGAATGGCGCAAAAATAGGCACCGCCCCATACACGCGTCTTCGCATTTTTCGTGAAATCACTCAGATCGAGGAAAGTTCTCTGAATTTTTACTGTTTCCAGCGATCTGGGAGCCGCACTTCCCCCGCAATCACCATTCGGAGTGACAAAAGGAGTGACGGTCTCGGGGCTTCCTTGCAAATTACGATGGAATCCTGATTCTAAGCAGAGAAATTTCACCGCGAAGCGAACTCGTTGAAATCGGAGAAGACGTCTCTTTCAAGAAAACGTCTCGGAGACAATATCCCAGAGTCGTGCTCGTGGGATCGCTCAGGAAGTTGAGCGAACCATGCGAAGAGATGAGGAAGAGGCTGAGATGTTGTTCAGCAACTGTAGGCTTCGAATTTCGCTGAACTGGACGTTACAGAGCCAACCGAGTTTACTCCATCTCGAAGCTCTCAACCCGGATCACGGAAGAGCACCAGGAATGCAAACGAAGAGAACCTTAAAACACGAGTCACGAATCCAGAGCATAACTATGATAAATATGTAAGGGCGATTTATGTTTGCTTTGCCGCCGACCCGTACCGTACCAGTCGACGTCGCGCCACTGGCGGCAGTCAAGGAGCTCCTTTTCGAGCACGTACGCCACGAAATGTTGCGAAAAATCCCGGGGGGATTTTTTCCTAATGCGGGAGAGACAAGTAGAACGTTCAGAACGCGGCGCTTCTGCGACAGTTCCATCAGCGCAGCGCCCGATCCAACGGCCAGAAAATCCATCAAATTCGCAAGCGCCAAGAGTGATGCTCACGCAGACGTGGCTCCGGGATTGTTCTATCATTGACGCGCGTCTTGCACCAAGGCTCACATTGAACAGAAACACGACTGGAAAGCAGTCTCGAAGACGACTTCGAATTTTGGATCTAACTCGGTGGCTCTGTTCGTCTGAGTGCGGCCAACCATCGAGGGTGAATCGGCCTGCTCCGACCGAGCGGAGCGCGAAATCGAAATCGCTTATTCGATTTCGAGGCATTGATTAGATCCGCTTGCACGGGAATACACACTCGCCGACTGACGATCTTTCGCGGGAGAACTCGGATAGAAGTTTGCCATCATCACCTCCGCGTACGATCATATGCTCTGGAAATTCATAGGGCAATCGGAGCACGTACTCATGAACCTCTCAAAAATGGTATGGGAACGCTTGGCGGGAGGGGAGACAACGCCATTTAATGTTCAGCAATGGGGCTCTAATATGGAATTTCCGATATCACTTCCAAGCTCCGCACTCGAAGAAGTCGCATTCCGCATGCATATCATGACCGTTTCCAATAGGCATTCCGAATGTACCATCCGAAGAGGCTGACTAGCGAAGACACCGAGCGTGATGGAAGATATTTTCGAGGTTACGAGACGAGTCATCAGACACAGTGCGGGGAAAGTACGAATACCTCATGAGATCACAATCTGTCTCGTGGAGCCGATATCAGCCTGGTTCTCTCCGAACTAATTCGACTCGGAAAGAATTTACCAGACAGACCGTTGAATTCTTCCCCTGCCCTTCTTTGCTGCCTTTCTTTGTGCAGCCTAACTGGCACGCTCACTCTGTGGTTCCTTTGCTTGGGAGTCGGCTCTTTCATACGGATTGGAGACGGAGGAAAACGTCCGATATCAACGTGAACGAATGCCCCCGTTCCTCGTCAAACTTCCAAGTTTTTTACATAAATCGGCACTTATACAGACTTTTCTGGGCTATAACTTGGTTTCTAGAACTGTGGTCGTAGATTATTGACGTCAACAGAGCGGTTGCGAGCGATGCTCCCCTCTTTTCCCATGGCTCCTCCCTTTGCGGATGGCTCCCCTCTATTCCCATTTTCCAGAGAGCAGGAGCGACTAGAAATGGGGATGACCTTGACAAGGCCTTCCATGTACTTGTAAAGGTTAGTGGTAGAAGCAGCGGCTGTGGCGACAGCAGCGCGATCACATAAAAACGTCAAGATTGCTTTTCTTCGCTTCCAACTCTCGGTGTATCTCGGCATATTTCTCCAGTTATCATGTTCAGTAGCTCGACTGATTCCATCGAGAGGAAGCGAGCCAGAGGAATAAAAACACTGCAGTAAACGCAGACGCCGCGACGCTGCGTCGATGTTCGAAAGAGCTGCCACGTCTTTCTTTCATCCGGGTTTCGGAGAATCGGAAGCATTAGTCGACGGAACGAGAGACTACGAGAGAAAACAGAGAGACCAGACGGATTCGAGGGAATGGGTTTTGAGGCGTTTCTCTCCGCTCGGAGGAACCTCCATGCCTGAAGTAGGAGTTCGGTCGCCGACGGTGAAACGAGGGAAAGTATTCGGGGAGCTCGCTTGGAGTCATCGCTGTTATCGAATAGATCAGATCCTCGTTCCCCAGATGATGAACTTCCTCCTCCGTGAGTCGATATTCCAGAATCGTCCCTCCGAATCTCGCTACTCGAATCCATCTCGCTCTACTCGATTTGACTCGAACCCAGCGAACCGGAACAATGAACGCACCGAGTAAGAACCAGACCGAAACGCGAACGCTGAGGACAATTTTCTAGGGCATTTCCGAGAAGAGCCACTAAGAGCACACGAAACGGTGTCGAGCACGCTGGATGGAGAGCTCACTTCGAACGACGCGCTTCAAAAGTTGTTCCGCTGACACCACATCCAGGGCATAGCTGAGATGATACTTATAGAGTTGAGTAGTCCAACCATCCTTTAGATAAAATGTCTGTCCATCAACGATCCCTTCGTTCAGCCAATCTGTCAGCCGGTTAACGGGCTCGCGAGCTCGCTTGCGGTAGTGTTTTCCACCTCACTCAAAAGCAGTGCGTCGTTATCAACACTTGCCAACGATATCTCCGAGGAAGCCACGATGCCCAACACGCCGACCCGGAGTTCAGGAGCCAGCGCTTTGATCGATCACCCAGTTCAAGCAAACACGCCGATGTCTCCCAGAAAGTCGCGGCAGGACGGAAGTGTGAATGAAGCGAACGGTTTCGCCGGTCTTGAACACATCGGAGCCGAGGCAGCATTGAGACAGCGACAGCAGCACCCCAAATTGTAGAGCATCAAATCTATATTCGAGCAGTATTTAGCTGTCCTTGTCCTTCGAAACAGACATCTTGAACAGATCGCGAGTGAAGCGACACTCTCCCGGCTCCTGTACCTCATTAGCTAATTATGAATTATTATAATGGCCCGTTTTCCACCGAACATTTTTCTTCTGTTGGGGCTTCTAATAACTCGGGGATGGCGTTCACCATCCGGATCGATGGAGTTTACTTCCGACGAAAAAGGCTATATCATCGGCTACGCGACTCAGCCGTCTTGCGGGAGAGCGCCATGCGGGAAAGCGGAAACTGTCGTCTCCATTCTGCGCAGCACCGTCTCATTGATGGGATCAATGCAGAAGTTGCGTAAAACATTGAGCCATCGGAGTTCCGCGAAGACATCTTCACAGTATTTCAGGTACCGGAATTCTTCGCTCGTCCACTCGGCCGACCAGAAGTCCTTATGCTCAGCTGGAATGCATAGCATACGTCGCACAAAAACCGAAGACGCGGAAGTGCCTCAGAAGGCCTTCAAATCCAATTCATTGTATCTCTTATCGTATCTGAACACGTGATCGCTCGATCGGCCAGAAGACACTTGATGCATATGGACCGCAGAATGGCAGAGAAAGATACCGCGACCCTCGAGATCTGTGACAATGGAAGAAATCAGTCGAGTCCGGTGTTGAGAAGAAAAGTGTAAGCGATATTCAAGGGAACGACGATATCCTCTTCGAGAGCCAGAAAACGCACGGAAAGAATCCCAGTATGCTCAAGTCCCATTACTATCGCAACTGCAGAAAACGTTTCTTCAGAGCCTGATACTGCAAATGGCTATGACATTCATTCGCGAAACTGTCGCCTCGGAGTCATGAGAGGACTAGATCGTTCGGCCAGATCGATCTCGATCAACACTCTTGAACATGCCTGAGTGCAAGTCAAAAACTCGGTTTCGGAATATCGCACTTGACAGACACACATTTGGGATCAGCCTTCTCGGAATGGGTGTCAGGATCGAGATGGGGGAAAATTTCCGAACCCGATGTTGGCCCAAGAACCGCAAATATTTGGAACAACTGGCACGAGTGCTACAACCACGCTTCCGCCAGAAGCCGATTCAGAAACGCCAGCCGAAAACTGTTTCTCCTTCAAGACAAGCGCTTATTGGACGACTGTAGCCCTTCACCTGCTAAACCTTCCGAAACCTGCTCGAGTTCGACAATGTTAAGTTCAATCTTCCGGGGGACGCCCCGCCATGACAGCGTGGTCATCTGATTGGTCAGAATATCTTGGGTAACAGAAGCTCCGTGATTTCGCTCGATCTTCCTCGCGTTTCGTCGTTCTCCTTCAGTTCATGGTCTCTCGGATCAGTTCGAGAATAGTCGGCCATTCCCGTATGAAAATCCCACAGAAATCGGACACTAGTCGAGGTGGTTAGCATTCATTGTTGTTTCATGAGCGAATTCGACACCGGTCTGATGGTAGTGGTCGTCCTTTCCTACTACGATGACTCTTCCTCCGGTCATCATGGCATTCACGCGAGTTGTCCAAGTCCAGAAGGATCTCAGGAGATCACTTCGCCGTTTGAATAGAAGCTCTCTCAACGACTTGCTATCGCAAAATCTCTGGAATGACTCTTTCCCTGGTTGCTTCCCAACCTGCCCACTGCCGGCAGAGGGACTTCTCCCATCACTCGTTTATTCTCGTTTGAATGGTCGTCTTCTTTTCGATGGAGCGATTTTTATCGCTCCCCTCGCTTTGAATGTGAGAGAAAGTTCTTCTCAAAGTTTCTATTTTGATCTGACGTCGATTTTTCGATTTCGAAATTCCCCGAGACAACAGCGGGGACATCATCGGTGAGCATGGAGTCGACGCAGCGTTTTGGAATGTATCGAATTATTTATCAATTTTTCGCCATTCATCGTTCCATGGAGGAGTGACATCCGACCACGACTTCATCGCGTCTAAAACGCCCTTCCTTTTCGCTCATGGCTGAGGAGAAATAGAAAACGAAGTGGAGCGGGGGGTGAACCGGAGCCAGATGATTTGGGCAGCATGGTGACTGCATCATTCAAAATCCAACTTCGTGTCTTGCTCATGACAACCTGTGGAATGAGTCAAACGATCGGCGATACTAACGTCGCTGCACATAACGACGCAAGCGTAACACCAACATCTAAACGACCTGGGCCTTCGACATCTTTCTGAGGTTCTCGAATATTGATTGTTTTGGTTATGGTGCCACCGATTTTAGAGACGTTCTGTCTGCAGAACGGGCGATCTCTCGAGGAGGCTTGTCAGGTCCGCAGCGTAGAACTTTGCGATGCGGCGATTCGGCACGCTCTTCAAGTCCTCAAATTCTTTCGCTCGCTCAACGTTACAATTGAAAACGGTTCTTGGCACGCGTTTCCTAGATTCAGTTCCGCGACCAGTGAAAATTTAGAACTCGCAGGCGGCTTTCTCGGAGGCACGCTTAAACGGAAGCAATCGAGCATTGCGACGGCGTCCCGCCATAAACACGGAGTTCAACGGCTGGGCCCATGTCCCGCTCCCTCTTCTCGATCGACAAGGCTCCTCGCTCAGCAAATTCAGGAGGATTGTTTCCGCAGAGCGGAAGCTTCGGTTGATTCCAAGCCCTCCTCTTGAAGAACGAATCATAAACGTTCCCCAAACGCATCTCTTCTGCTGAGCTCGCCCATCGAAAGGAAAATATTAAACTTATTCTAGAGCTCTAACTCCGCCGTGCCATGTTGGGTATTGGCCATCACGAAATCTATTGCACCACGTTTCTCATGAGCGTAGGATACGTCGAAATATCAGTGTGATGATTGCGATTCCATCATCGGATGCATGACACTAGCGTGAAATACGCGGACGCGGACCGCTTGGGAGAAGCTACTTGCATCAGCAACGGCGCTGATCTCAGCGAGAATTCGAAAATTTAATTCAAGCTCTTCCCTACACGGGAAGATTGGAGAGAAACTTGGAAGTGAACACAGCTATAATTCACGATCGAGGTCGGAGCATATGCGTCACGGTCTGTGCTGCAAAACACGACTAATTCTGAGTGGACGTTGTATTGAACGCAGGGTACGGGTGGAATAGAATTGACTCCGTTCTAATTTACGGATTCATCAAGGATCAACTCGACGCTGGTTCCAGAAGAGCGTCGCGTAAATCTGCTGTTACATAAGCGAGGGGATTATTATCAAATTGGATAATAATACCATCAATAGTCGGATGTACTTTTCCGCGATGTCTTCTCTGCGGAATCTCTTTTATCTCGCATGTCGACATGGGAGAAGACTCGAAGGCCATCCACGTTCGGGGGAACTCCAGGTCGGGCCGGATTCCGAATAACGACCTCCTGTTTCCGCGGCAACCCTATCCGCTGTCATCGATCTCTCGGCATTGAAACGAGATCTCGATCGTTCAGCGAGATTGAACTCGCCTCAGACGTTGAGATCGAGATTTGATTATTCAGCGAATAATACGAATTTCCATTTCCGATAGAAACTCCAACGATACTCGTTCTCTATGGAGCCGGGGAAGGCCTCATTCTAATTCGTTCGTGCGCTATTCAATCTCGTTCTGCTATACCGTTCCATTTATGAGACGACACAAGCCGAATTAGCTGACTGTCTGTCCCAGAACATTCGGTGTGAATGGGCGATTACGAACATGGACATCAATTGCCACAGCTCGACATCGATCAGAACTGTCATAGTCGCGCATTGGACCACCATCACCACTGTTGTTGGAATTTCGACGCTTTCCAATAACACAGCCTGCGACTTCCTCGGAAATTATCCAAATAGAATCCGTCAGAGTTCCCTGGACGAGGCGGCAAGTGTGAGTGTCAGCCGGAATCGTTTCCCGTCAGCTGTTCCAACCACCGAAAAAAAAACGCCTTTTATTCCTCGAGTCTGCGTCGAGAGTTGAACGCCGTGTCCGTATATTCAAAGGAGTGATGCCTCCGATCGATGTTGGAAAATCGATCGAATCGCGATTCAAGAACAATTATCCTACAGGGGCGACCATCGTACGGGCGGCACCACGAGCGGCCAATGCGATGAGTGAAGATCGATCGACCTTTGATATTTAAACTGCTCAAGTGCTCACCAAAGAGTGGAGAGTCTTCCAAGGCGTCTGTGTTCTTCCACTGCGAACTTGCGTTTCGAAGAGGGAATCCGGAGCTGTACGGTGACGAGAAGCCAGGGGTCCCAATCCTCTTCTCACTTCATAGCTCTCTGGAGAGCCAACACACGCACGAGTATTCACTTTTCTGACGCACTAAACTGTTTCGTTGAGCTCAGGGATCCATGGAGGGACTCTATACTCCCGCAATTCGGATGTCTTACGTTTGGAAGCTATCGCAATGAGAGCCTACACAGTCGGTTCGAAAAAAAAAGAACTCGATTCTCAGACCGATCTTTGTGCTCTTTGTAGCTGTAGTAGCACCAGCGGTGAGAGAAGGTAACGGTCGTGCGGCCGCTAATGCCGCCTGTGGTCGGTAATAACTGACCGGAGAGCAGGTCTTAGCTGTTTCTGTCACTCCCGCTACAAACAACCGTTCGGAGGTCCGGTTGGTGCGTTCGAATCTTTGCTTGATCTGTCGTTCGGTCACAGCGCCCGTCGGTTTCTACACGGTCTCCGTGGGCTGCTACTGATGGTGTGTCGTCTGTGTGTCCCGTGTTTTCTTAGAAGAATCGTCTGCTCAAAGGGCGAGGGAGTCGTCTATGCGAGCCCGCTCTCGCCCAGGTCCTCTCTCAGGCGCTGGATCCTGGTTCCCGTACTTCCACCTGTCTTTTCCCTTCCACTCGCCCATCGGATAACTCCGTCACACGATGATGCAACAATGTGCAGAAACAATGAGTTCTTAGTGGGTAGTACGGCGTATTCGATTGCTTCGGACTCCCGAACTCACCCTGTATCAAATCCTCTTGATACGTATCCGGAGCTAAACTCCAATTGCCGACTATCTGTTAAGCAAACGCCCGGGATCTAGTGTATGGGAAAGCTGGAGTTATTCTCTCAAAGTCTTTGAATCTCGGGAAGCTAAGAGTCTGAGCTTCCCAACAGAATATTCGGTCGAGTCAGCGGTCAACATTGCTCAAAGATTGAATTTTTCAGTGATCCCATTGTGAGCATATATCACTCTCTGATACCACAGTCCAGCGCACAGCGGAAGATGCCCCAGTCGAAGACGGCTTAAGCAGCGTCGAATGTAGATCAATAGCACGACAACTGTCAGAGCTCACACCCGACTCATCGAATTTCGTGCGCACAGTCATGATTGGATTGGATTGGATTTATTTCGATCTTCCATATGCACATATGGTCCCTTTCATTCCAGGGGTGAGTCGTGTTGCGTTCACAGATCTTACCGCTGCCAGTTAGTTAGGGTCACCTTCGTCTTTCGCAGAACTTCATGTTTGCTATTGGGTGTGAGTCCAATTCGGAAGGGAAACTCCTCTCGGGATAAAGTTCGTTCCTCGCACCCCAAGACTACGTGTCTTTCTGTTTCGGGTGCTCCACATCTTGAACAGTTGATGTCGATGGAGGAATCGCGGTTGTGTTGCCGGGTCTTGGTGTTTAGCATTCCTGCCCTGGTTAACGCTAAGAGTTGGCTTCCGCGGGAGTTATCGTACAGTCCGGGGTTGATTCCTCTAGTCTCTTTGTAATCTGAGTCATCAGCTGGTTAAAGCTCTTGACCTGACGGGTTCCCTCTACCTGAAGGACTGCTCTGCTCTCGACGGACGTTGGTCACCCGCAGTTCTTCGCTTTACAGCGGAGTCCTGAGCAATGCTTATTATCCGGCAATATCCATACACAGGAGATCTCTAGCAGACACTCACACAGTGGTATGCATATAACGCTCCGCTTCTACCAGTGATTTGAAAACCCGCCGTCGACCCGCGAACTATCGAGTTCACCTGCCACAGACTGCGAAGTTGACAATGGTTGAACAGAATATTTCATCGAACTCAGTGGATGTAGGCTCGACCCTCTAACCACAGTGTTTCTTCGATAGTATCAGCAAGCTGCATTAAATCGCGGGGATGCGTAACACGGGGCTCGGAACGATTCAGCTTGGTGGAAAAAAATCATGCTCGACATTTCAGTCTCTTGGTGGTGTATTGCGAACGCCAAGAGCTGAGAGCGCCGAATCCATGTTTTTCCAGGCTCGGCCGGATCAAGTGGTGAAAAGAGCAGCTCCAACTCGGAACAAGGTACTGAGGAAGAAAGAAACGCTCGCTTTCCACGGAGGGCAGCGTCGCAAGTAGCACCATCGGGCCTGATTGCGAATCTGCCGCGAACCAGACGTAGATGAAGCCCTCAGAGAGACAACACCACTCAACAAGACAACCGCTCGGGAGGCCCTCGGAAAAAACTTGGAACAAAAACCGTAGCTCCGTAGATTCCACCGACTTGAACCTCTTTCGTGGAAACAACCTGAGAAAAACTCGGAACCAGAGAACGGATAGAAACCAGCGGCTAGACCGGGAGGTGTTCGTTAAGATCTTCAACGAGTTTTTACATTAGAGTCACGTCACTGAATATCCTCGGTCGACTCTTAGTCTCAGATAATAGATCCATCCGTCGCATCTCCGCCATCGTTGAAATTTAAATTCTCAATCAGGGCTCACCTGAATCCTGCGCACAATGGTCACTCAGACTGATCTCAAGTGCGCAAAGCTCAGCGCGACATGAATACACTGTCTGGGATTCGGGGCATCCCCCATGTTGCACGAGGGAGTGGTACAAGAGCGTTAGATGGGTTCAAAATACGATCGCTCAAAAACTCAATCTTGAGGCCATGTTATCGGTGCCGGCTCAATTGATGATTCCGTTGGAAAGTTCGGAATCCAAGCTTCCTAAAAAGCATTCCATCGGCTCGGTAGCCTCCTCGGTTGCTGGATACATCAGCATCCCGAGTTCTTCACTCATCAAATCCTTCCGACGGCTACAAAATGGATTCAGCGCTCTCTTCCAAATCGGAGAGCTGGAGATCCGGGCGTGTGATCGACGATTGTCAGGTTTTCTGCCGATTTTCAGAGTGCCCAGACCCTTTCTATGAGGACATCTTCTGACATGCTCCCATCCTACCCTCAGTTCTTTTCTGGGCTCGTTCCGGGATATGAGGTCTAGGGCCTTGAGTTCTGAAGCTGGGATGAATCCCAGATTTCGGAAGAGGGCTATAGCCTCGCTGTTTCCCAGCTAGGCTACTGAGCGCCCTCTCTTGGAAGGGTTTCGCTCGGTCAATGCGGCCTGGAGATGTCTGATTGTGATTGGCTGCGTATTCGTCTTCAGTCCTCTGAGAAGCAACCGGGAGACCCGCTCTGAGCCAAGTAGAAGAGGGAAACCACCGACCACTCAAGCTCTCCCAAGCCACAGGAGCTTTCCCTTGACATTGGATTCGATCCATCAGTCATATTGACCTTGATTGGCGGAAGTGAGTTTAATTCTCAATCAATCCAGTCGCCTCAGTCGGCGTGTGGAATTCGGATTTCAAGCGCTGCAAGTATTTTCCTAAAGCGAAACCGCTCCCTATCCGCTTTACGCTCGCTAACGGTAGCAGAATCGTGCCCAGCGTACTTCTTCAATGTTGCTACATTCAAATTTCGATGACAAGGACACCATCGTGTCTGACGGCGATGATGCGACTCGCCGAATGTCTACAAG
Source organism: Phytoseiulus persimilis (assembly GCA_037576195.1). Lineage (NCBI taxonomy): Eukaryota > Metazoa > Arthropoda > Arachnida > Mesostigmata > Phytoseiidae > Phytoseiulus > Phytoseiulus persimilis. Next base: position 104,011 of record JAQZDE010000083.1, read on the forward strand.
GAGCATAACCTTGCGTTACCCTACGTCTACTTCCGACTGAATATTGGATGCTTCTAATGAATCTCACTATCTTTTGTCGACGTTTTCATCCGAGATCGATTCAAATCTTCCCGTTTTCTCTCGACGAAGAACGTTGGAGTGAAAAATTGTCAAGATGCACAGTCTTCCTCAGTCCCAGATAAGCGACGGAATCGGAAGAGCACTATTCGCTCGTCCCTTGAGTCGAAGTGAATATGGGATGCTCAGTTTATTTTCAGAGGGTGACGTCGAACACTCAGAGCATTTTCATGTTCGTACAATAGGTTTCGATTATCTGATTCTCGAACACGATTTTTTTTCAGTTTGAGAGCTATCCCAGCGAGTATAGCGGCAACGCTGAAGTATTGTATCCATGCGTATTTGAACATGTACGCCAATCCGGGCCTGAAGAGAAACGGCTGCTCGATGGTGTTCAAGACGAGCGACATCTTGAATTTGCTGCTTTCTGCGCTGGAGGTCCTCCAGAGCTTGGTGACTCCCTCAAGCACACACTTGGCTGAAAAAGGAGTAATTGGGCGAGCATGAGCGCGATATCGCACTGTCGACAGCCCAACGATCTGATTTGGAATGATGTGATCTTGGACGAGAATCTATCAGACATCCGTTGAGACCTTTCGTTTTCGAATACTCCGTCAGCAGGTCTTCTGTCGGCTTGGTGAAATCTATTCTGCTCAAGAAGTTGTTGTAGGACTTATACGCAATCACGAATGATGTCATCAACTTGAGGTCGGCTGTGACCAAGAGCGACTGGCCTCGAGATGGAGAGCTGTGATCGATCCATACCAAGCAGTCTGTGACGAGAGCAGCAAGTTTCTGTAAGGAAGTGGTGGAGCCCTCATAAGGGCGCGATCAGAATTTGGTCAATGTCGGTTTTCGAGAGAAATATCACCTCGATGGGTCGATCGATCGTTTCTTCGCTTCAAGCGTCCATCGAACTATTTGACCCCTCCCGCGATCCATTCTTGCATATAAAACTCGGGGACCTCAAGGAAATGAACTCGATGGTTACCGACACAGGCTCTGGCTCTATGACATTTTTCTCATAACTCACCTGGATTCGAGCTTCCATCTTGAGCAACAACTTGATGCCGGTCACATTCCCGAGATTTATGTCGATTTCGAAAGTGTGATGTTCAGGCTTGAGATCGAGATTGGAGTCCGTCGCCGAATGGGAGATTCTCAGAACAGGAGATTGGCTCAAAAGTCGAACTGAAACCGGGAGTGAAGACCTCTAGAGAAGTTCCTCGCCTTCCTGTTCGCCGTGTGAGCTGTATCATTCATGGATATCGAACGTCGTCGAACTTACCGGGCTGAGGTCTACCCCATGAAACAACGCTTCCATTCGAGGTTTCGGTAACAATGAGATACTCTTTCCTGAAATCGATTTCGGTTGTTCGGAAAAGAACTCAGAGCGACGCCAGAGGCCTGGAAATGAGCACTCTGCGAATTAGGTTTGCTCCTGATGATCCACCAGCTCTCGTGGAGAGACTAGAATGGAGAAGAGATTTCTATGATTCGCCACAGCTTTCAGAATGTCCCCCAAATATTCCAGTTGATGAACAGTCTTTGTTGGGCGGGTTACTTTCCGAGGGATGAAAAAACCCTTCAACCCGCAGGGACTCCGCTCGAAAGGTTCCTCTGGGACCCCAAGTTCAGTTTTCTGTTCACTCTACGTCTCCGGCTTCTAATCATTTTGACTACTCGCCATAGCTGTGATGAACGATGATAGCAGGAATTATGAGCACACATCCATATAGAATTATTAGAAAAGAAGCGCAGCTGAGCAGTATGTACTTCGATACACATACAACGCACTCGATCGGTTGTGCACCGTGACCATTTCTGCTCAAGGGGTTTGTTCGCGAACGATCCGAGCTTCGATGGGAAGATCATACGGTCGAGCTGTCTCGAGGAACATCATCCAGCTTGAAATTTCGTCATTCTATACAGCTGTAACTTCGCTCCCCGGTGGTGAATAATGCTCAGATTCACAGAGAGCTCGTTTTGGAGAGGAAAGGAGTGTTATGTGCCCGTATCCAGGCAACGTCTGGGGTATCGCGAATTCGGTAATGTACGCATTCGCCGCATTTCAGTTCAAGTTTTGGAGCTCGAAACCACGGAATCCATCGGGAGACGAAGTCCGATGACAGAATATCACTTTCTCACAGTTGTTAGGAGCTGATTCACGACAAATATGTCAGTCTCGTCTACCATGTCCAGGGCCTCGTGGAATACACCCGGCTCATCTCCTGAGCATACACCATGTCGATATTGTAGATCATCGGCCTCAGCTCGAATATTCACTGGATTTTCCCATGGAGCGAGAACTAATAGTGTCGTTCCAGTGTCGTGTTTGGGCACGTTCTCGATGGAGTATCGTGAGCGGGGCCATGTTCTCCAGCTTGACCCAACTCGACAGTGACGAGCCTGCTGTCTCTCCCTCTCAACGGAGAGATCCGCGAGCGTCATAGACTTCCGAGTTCACTCGAGTTCCCTTCCGACGTAATTATTCCGGAGGGACCTCCGTAGGCGAGGACAGCAGGCTCATAAGTTGAGCTGCCCCAGCCATAAGCCGGCAACGATCGCCCGCTGTTGTTCATCTGGTGAGCAATGCGTTGATACCAAAGTGGCGACTGCCTTCGTGAGCAATATTTGACAGAGCCATATGATCTGTTGGGAGGAGTATACGTTCCCGTCCCTGATCTTCTGTTGCATTATTTTCTCTTGCGGTTACCAGATTTACGAGTGATGTTGGAGGATCCAAACTACGCTGTGAAGCAGTGAATGGACAGGTTTCCAGATCCACCTTCGACTTGTATCCCAACTTCGAGATATCTCTGAGTCAGCCCCCGCGCTAAGGAAAAGTTGTCAGAATGTTCGAAAGTGGGATGTCTCTCTCCTCGCTCTTGACTCAGGGTTGGAGTCCGTTGGGAGCGGATACAAATTACAGAAAACTTGAACTGTACGAAATGCAATGGCATTCACAGTCGCCGGTTCATCTGCAAGGTGAGCGGAGTCAGTCTCACTCTTGGTTTCAGCGAATCGAGGAGATGAAGCACCGAGACTCAATGCTGGCCCGCTCTGGATCCTTTCAGACTTCATGGTTGCGGTCGCGCCGTTCGGTGGTGCGATCGCTTTACTGCGCAAAGACAGAGTGGGTAAACATGGAGAACTGATCCAAGTTTTCTCCGCCGCCGGAAGCATTATCAAAAACATCAGGTGATTTCCTGTTGACAAGATCATCCCGTCCAAAAGACTGTCGAATCCGGGTTATCTGATGCCTCGGATTCGAATATATATCCTGCTCCGAGAGACTCCTGACCAGACTCCTCTCTTCAGATGGGAAGGCGGCCCAGTGTCAAGTCTTGGATGGTCTGCATCCGAAGAACTCGTTGTCGCAGGAGCCGACGGATCCGTGCACGTGTTCCCGTTGGATCCCCATGTCGTCCGAGTCAAGACCTCTTTCACACTCGGCAAAGAAGCCAAGGACCTTGGTGTCATCGACTCTCGGGTGTGTGGAAGTGGAAGTCCGCATGAGGGTGAAACGAGTTTCCGACGACCCTCGGATTTTTCGTTCATTCCGTCCGCATCCAGATGACCTCACCTAAAACATCGCGGGGACTTTTGTCTCGCAGGTGTTCAACAGTCGACACAACGGAAGCACAGGAGTCGCAGTCCTCACAGCTGCATACAGGTTCTTCTTGGTCAAGTCCTTGCAGGATCCCCGCACGAATGCATTGAAAGAAATCGGACTTGATTCGCCTCCATCTTGTTGGCAGGTTGTATTTGTATGCTCGAGGAAATTGTCGGTCAGAGATGACCGCGGAAACGATGATACTCTCAAGAATCATGATTGCCACTCACTAATGAATCCATCGCAGGTCGTATCGACAGCTGATAACCTGCGAATCATCGTTGCCAAAGACACCGTCATCTACATCCTCGACGTGAACGAAAGATCTTCGCGGCAAGTTTCGGTAAGCGTGCAACTCCACCGTTACCCCGGGCTCCCAGAGATGAGAAGATGGCTTGTCTCAAACGTATTTTCTCCTGATAGGTCCATTTCGATTCTGACATCACTGCAATCACCGAAATGTGTTTGTCGTTCAACCAGCAACAGTTAGCCCTTTTCGCCGATACGGGAGCCGTTTGGATGGGCCTTTCGGATCTTAGTATGAAGAAGAGCGAGTACAACACGAAGTGAGTCCACTTTCAATGAGTGCTGCAACAGAACTTCTGTCTCTCCTCTGATTGTATGTGTCGTTTTGGAGTGGGACATTAGTGATGTCGAAGGCATATTCGGATCTGAAGTCTTCCCTCCCAGAACGGGAGGGATTCTGAGTTTGCTCAGGAGCGTGCTTCTCCCTCGCAGCGGCCTCTAACCATTCCGATTCGTTGGATGAGATACCTGACATGAATCGTGTCCATTGATCGCTTCTGCCAGGAACCGATGTCGCCCGAAATCGATGGTCTGGTGCGGTAAGGAGGCCGTGGTCGCAACCTGGAACAACATGCTCATTCTGGTGGGGTTCGAGCAACAGGACATGCGATATGTGTTCGACGAAGCCATTCATGTCGTTGCCGAGCCGGACGGTTGTCGAATTGTATCCAACACTCGGCAATATCTCCTCCATAAGGTTTGTGCTGATTTGGCAACCCATGACGGGCTGATCTAGAATGGCCCCGATGACCTCACTGTCAGAGAAGCGAGCGCTCAAGGGAGATTGCATTTCCGTTCTCATCTTTGACACAGAGCACCATACTTCTGCGAATTCCAGGTACCAAACGAGGTGAATGACGTGTGCAAATTAGGCTCTTTTGCGCCGGGGCGACTACTTTTGGAGGCTTCGGAAGCTTACAGAAAACACCTACATACTGCCGACGATTATTTGGCATCCATCAAGGAAGACAATCAGTTGGACGTTGCGGTTGAGCAGTGCATCCGCGCGGCCGGACATCAGTGGGACGAGGTTGGAATTCGACGCTTCTCCCGAGACTAAATCGATCCTCGTTCCGCTAGACCCCTCACGAACGGCGTCAGAACTTTCTCGGGCGTGTCGGTCGTGAATCCTTTGCAGCTCTGGATGAGGGAGAGAGTGGGAGCACCGCATTCCGCATTTTCGCATGAACTTGTTCTCTCGTAGCCGGTCTCGTGCTCGAAAAGCTGAGTTTGAGTATTCCGTGGGCGCTTTTCAGGTCACACAGAAAGCGCTTCTGAAAGCTGCTTCATTCGGGAAAGTGTTCCAGAGTGAGCAGAAAAATCCCGACGAATATGTTCACATGTGCAAAAAAGTGCGAGTGCTGAACGCCATAAGGAGTCCCGAAATCGGGATGCCCCTCTCTTTCCGGTGAGTGGGTGGCTACGTCGATGCGTTACGGCATGGTGAAGGGTTTTCGAAGAAACCCGTCCAAGCTTGAACATTTTATTTTCACAGACAATTCGATGCGCTGGGTGAACGAGTGGTGATCGATCGTCTCATCGTTAGACAGCACTGGCCGATTGCTCAAACAATTTCGTCTTTCTTGAAGCTCGGAATGGAGAATAAAATTCTAGTACACTGGGCCTGCTACAAAGTCGAGCAGAAACACCTTAGAACTCAGGAAGTTGCGAAGGTGAGGATCGGTGCTCTCGATCGTGAGGATTGTGGGATCGCGCGGAGAGCCCCGCACCTCGTTCTGATTTGCAATCGCCCTCTCCTGCGGAAGGGCCCTGGAAGCCCACGCATAAGGCCCTCAAAAGCTCCGGAAGGTTCCCCTACGCCTGGGGTTTCTCGATCCTAAAGCTCCCTTTAGGCAAGGTTCCTTGTAGGCGTGCTTTTTGTGGGGAAGGGTCCACGTGCGAGAGTTTTCTTGTCGACGAGGTCCCTGCGGGGAAGTATTCTGACTAGCGATGTTTCTTACGCGACGAATTCCTACTACCGGTTCCTACTTCGGGGTAGTGACTGGAAGTAGTTCACCCTACGCTGCTCGGAAGATGATCGAAATCCGATCGTAGGAGCTTTTTCGCGAATGCTGTGCTGTCTTGCGTGATGCTTCACACTTGTTTTCTGTTCATCCACAGGCGATTGGGGAGAGGCTCGCCAACGTTCCAGCCATACAGTATTCCGAAATCGCAAACAGAGCAGCCGATGAGGGTCGGAAAGACTTGGCGGTGTTGCTTCTAAACTTCGAGCCGCGAGCTGCAGAACAAGTGCCATTACTCCTAAAGTTGACCAAACCTGAGGACGCTCTGCGGAAGGCTATGGAGAGCGGCGACGCAGATCTCGTGTATCAGGCAATCTTTCATATGAAGGTTTGGACAGAGTGAAAGCATGAAATATCATGACTCGCTGAAAATTACCTCGGGGAAGTAGGATGGGCAATGAATACTCTACTCTTCTCCTCAAGGATCACTCATCTGCCGCTTTCAATCTGAACCTCCGGAGGTTCCCAGTAGCACTCAAGCTCTACCTGAAGATGTGCCGCGAGACGAACCGGGAAAGCCTGGAAACCCTCATAGATCAAGAGGACGATCACGCTGCGATGGCAAAAATAAAGGTACCCTTAATCTTGAAACTTCATGCGCCTTTCGTGCAGACTCAGCTTGGCTAGCGAGTGCTGGATCCTGGTAATCCGTTGATGTATAACTTCAGCTTTCAAACAGATGGAGGATGCGGCGGCCTCGCACCAACGGGAGCAGAAAGTGGCTCTGCTAAAATCTGCTTCAGAACACTTCAGAAGAGTACCGGATGAATTCTCGGCGAAGCAGATGGAGCTGCACGTGAAACTCCTGATGGTTCAACAGAAAATTGAACAGAAGCTCAATTCACAGGCATTCTTCGGGAAAAGTCTCAATGAAACCATCATGCTCCTACTGAAGGTTGGTTTCCCTCATATTGAGGCACTGCGACGAGGGTAAGCTTTTACTCATGGAGATTTCGTCTCTCTGTGAACATGCGATTGAATTTACCTACCGTCGCCAGGTTGGGGAGTACAAAACGGCCGAGGATCTCAGAAAAGACTTCACTGTCAACGATAAGCGATGGATGTGGCTCAGAGCGCAAGTGTTCGCTGAGTAGGTTATTCAGTGCATTACGGAATTCCAAATCCTTGAAACCCGGCTTGGTATTGTCCTGGTGAATTCTCGGGCGTTCATTCTGAAATCACACGAAAAACTATGAACGTTTTGAAATGGTTCCTAGGAAACAAGACTGGGAGGAACTCGAGAAACTTTCGAAGCAGAAACGAATCCCCTTGATCGGATTCGAGGGTTTCGCTGAGCTCTGCTTCAAGGCCCACGATAAACGAGAAGCCCTCAAGTATATTCTCAAACTCAAAGAAGATTCCAAAGTCAACTATGTGTTGAGGTATGTCGAGCGTCCTTCAGTCGAGAGTTGAGATCCGAAGAGCGATCGTCCCTATCTTTATGGGCTCCGATGATGTTCCGGAGTTGTAATTCCCGGTTCTTCCATCTAGATACACCGATGGTGACATCCTGAAAGGAGCCCAGCTGGCGCTGGAGCAGAAAGACCTGGAATGTTTGCATCTGCTCCGAGAGAAAGCAATCGAGAAGCCGAAAACAGCGCCGATAGCGAATCGAATCGATGAATTCATTCTCATGCTCCGAGCCAAGAAATAGGACTTGTTCTGCGCACATAGCAGCCTGTTATCGATAAAAATGGATTTCCGAGAAGATGTTGGGGGTTTTGTTTTCCGAAACCGTGGAAGATCGGCCGCCGAGGTAGATCGCTGGCTCCAGAGTCGCTTGATTCTGTCGAACAGTTGTGTAGTCGAACATATCTTGAACAGTTGTAAGTTTGACGTAGAATATTTGGTTGAAGAAGACTCGGAGCTTCTTGTGGTATCGCTGAGCTGCTGAGCTCTCCTGGAAGTTTGTCATGTGGGCAGAGACATGCTTTTAGAACTCCTGCAATGATTTTCAAGTTTCGGATCAAGTTTACAGTGCAGAACACCGAGGGACGGCGTCCAGGAAACCAAGCTCCTCACTGGTTATCGAACGCACCGGGAACGCGAGTGGAACAGAAGCCAGTTTTAGTTCTCCGCGTCCCGTTCTTGAGACAACAAAAAAGTTTATTACAGAAGATTTTTGTGGCAATAATGTACAGCGTTTCTCTTCAATCTATCAAGGCAAGCGAAAGCTCCACAGTGGAGCAACGCGTCACCCGCTTAGCTCTCGATCAGTTTCAGGCTGAGGATCCTCCTCCTCAGGAGTGGGTATGGAGGGTTCAAGCCACCACGATGGAACCGAAGGATCGCGTCTCGCGTTCTCGATAAAGCTCGTGAAGTCGACGTACGCCGGTATGGGGGCATTCGAGTGCTCCACGAAGTCTCTAAGGAAGATCAATGATGGACGGAGTCACGCAAAGCACTCGTTTTGACTATTCTATGAACTGAATGGACATAGTACAGATCGTTTGATTCCAAATCCGATTGCTGGTCTCTTGAACAAGACTCCAAGGTATTCAGCAATCAGCAACATGGATATGCGAACTCACCGTGAGTCATATATTGAAGACATCGTGTTCGAGAGCGTACTACCCATGGTCGACGAAGCCCTGGAGGCAACCGGAGATGGCGGCCGAGGCTGTAGTATGCTCTCATCGAACACTCTGATCATAATCGTCATGTCGGGTCTTCTGTTTTGCGTCATCTGATTGTCAGAGAACGCGCGGAAGTGCATTTTTCCAAGCTCTTCCACTATGTTTTGAGATACGCGATTCAAAACGTTGCCGGACTGATCGTGGGCTGTGCACTTGACGAACTCCTCTCGTATCTGCTGACACAAAGACTCGGCCAGCTGCAAAAACCAATGAATCCCTAAGTGAAAGGGGCGAGGGTTCGACGTCCAGTCACCGATGACTAACAGCGGAATGGGACCAGACCCCATGAGTAACGACGGGTTCTGCAGAAACGTGCCGCAGAAGTTTACGTCCGCGTCAGCCACATCGTTCCACGGGTGACTGACGAACTCAGTTTGTTCATAATTTCAGAGTGCGTGGTTGAGTGTCCATTGGACGTTCCAGGAGGTTCCACCGATGAGCCGCTATCTCTAGGTTCTGACGCGAATTTATTCCCGTCTGAATCGCTTCCTCAGACCTGCAGATCTTACGAAGAGCACAACTCTTCCGAGGAGCTGCCAACATTCGACAGAAGCAACCGAAAGTTTTAAAGCTTGGTCTTGAGCAGCGTGCGGCTGGCAGACTTCGGAGCTGGTTCCAGAATCGGCTACTCACCGCTGAGATGTCTTGACAGTTCGGTTTCAAATGGCTGAGTACTTCGAACACCCCCGGGGACGCCAAAATGAGAAACTTCCAGTTTGGTTGCACTTGAAGGAGGAGTTCCTCGGGTTGAATTCGGAGCCCGGGGATGCTGCTGAACGCGAAGAAAAGTTAATGTGCCAATGTCACAACCAGCGAATGCTGGTTTCTGGTTGACAACATTCGTCTCGTCGGACGCAGGAGAATCGTTCCCGGGTCTAACTCCCCTCACCTCTTCAATACCGGATGCCCCAAAAATCTTGTCTGTCGCACATTCGCCATCTCCAGGTCGATCAAGGTCTGTTGCCCGAGGCGGAGTTTTTCATCTTCGTTCTCACGATTGTGACCGCAGGTGAGTACGGATGCGTCCCATGGATCCGATTCTAGAAATTATTCAATCGGGATCGAGGACTTCACAGCGAGCCAGTCAAGCACTGCTGATATCTATTTTTGAAAAATCTCTGAGCACTACCTACCTTTGGCCCCCTCCTTCCGATGGGAGAGGACTGCGACGCATTCCCCGGCATACGACAGGACCAAGTTTTCTCCGAGCTTCGCACACAGTAGTCCTGATGCAGTCGAATGGAGCTCCCGAGTTATTTGGGCCAACCTCGAGGGGTCTGCCAACGATTGGAGCTGGCTGTCCTGTAATCAAAACAGAATTTATGTCATCGAGAATTAGTCGGCGACGAACGAAGTTCACTAAAATATTCAGGAGTTGTCCGAGATCGATGTTCTCCTCCGAGAGGACTTCAGAGCCGTCTTCTGCGACTGTAGCCCTCAATCGGAGCGCAGAGGGAAACGGAGCGCACAGTGTCCAGGGCGCGGGAGTTGCTCGACACTGGTCCAATCTCGCTGGGAACATTGGGCATAGCTGCGCGTCGAACGGCTGCGTATGGGGAGACAATTCTCCGCGCTGAAATAGCAAACGAGGAGCAACTCACCAAATCCTCGGATGCGATCTTGATGCGAACGCTCTCCAGCATGAGATCATCTATGCTAGCCAAGTATTGCTTGTCGACGAATCTCCAAGCTTCTCTCAACGTGCAAACTATCTGCTCAGGTGTTTGATTGATATTTAGCTGCCCAAAGAGAAGCTCGGCGGGGAACGTTAACGCAGCGTATTTGGCACAACGCACTGATCCTGAACCGGAGAACACCCCATATATTCCGATGTCGTCTTGCCTGCGAAATGCCAGCATTAAGCAAGATCATGCGCTATGCGTATCGGGGAGAGAATCGAACCCATTGTAATTGGCTCGAACGGCCTTCCTGAAGTGTCGGTGGCGTACAGGTAATTGAATCCGATTTCGTAGAACGAGTGCTCATCACTTTTGTAGCCGTTGCTGTAATATAGCTGATTGGTCAGCGTTCCCATCCGAGATAGAGGACACACTGGTAGGTCTCGGGTCCACTCGTCCCCCATGCTCATCAAAACCTCCTCTTGGAGGTCAGCAAGATTGGTCGGCATTTTCTACAGCGGTATCTGCAACACGGATAGATAACTCTGTCAAGCCGGCTTCGATTTATGCAACGAATTCCTCGAAAACGATCTCTCATGCTGGTTTTCCTCATGAAAATCGCGTTGGAATGAAGAGCTGAGTATCGCGGGAGGCATTACTGCCTCCGATTCAGTGACATTTCATCAACGAGGAGTCTCATCAGGTCAGAGAATCAGTTCACGCCGCTCTACGTAGACGTATCCACTGGCCGGTCAAAACGGGAAATCCACCGAACTGTTATGAATGCTCCGATTCCCACTGAAGACGTTATGCGCATCTTTGAGAATTTTCGCGGGATTCCCGTGCGACTGAGGCCGCTTCCGAGCGATGCCATACTTGCTTCCGAGCGATGCCATACTTGCTTCCGTTCTTTCGAGTTGTGGAGCGAGCCCGCGACAACGAGTTCTGGCACGAATTCCGCATCACTGAAGAAGAATCCTCGGTCAACTCAGCTTCCCACGGCAAGGGGGGACGGATTCCAGTATGATCAGAAGAATTCTCGCCTCGAAGAGGACCCCGCGAAAAAATAAACGATGCCTGATGCAAATCTAGCTGTTGGAGAAAGAAGACCAAACGTTTTCGCGTCAACTCGAAATTTGCTAGCTTCGCTCTACTGTATTCAATAATGTAGCCACACTCATCCACTCTAAGCATCCCAACTGACTACGTCGTCGAACATTCCAAATCTGATATCATTCTACCAACTATGTACAGATGGCATCGCCGTCGTCTTAACTTTACAGCAACGAATCCTCGAGAACAGGGTCAAGATTCCCTCCGGAAAACCGACTCAGCTTTCGACTCTCCGGCGATTCGAGGAGAATTGAAGAAGCAGTCAACGCGGATCGCAATCCTTTCGATGCTGGAACAATCACACGTGTGCCGAACAGTGGAATATGTACACACAATTTGTACAACACGCTCTGTATAGAGCACGCTATGCGTCTGGGTCGTCGAGAAGTCCAGCGAAAAAGTTGTTTTTCTTCGTGTTCATGGCCATCTTGAGGTCTTGACCCTTGCCTCGTTTCATCGCCGCCTTCTGCTCCAGGCCTTCCACGCTCCAGAACTTCACCACGGGTTCTCCGCTGGCACTTGCCACCAACTTATTGCTACGATCAGCATCGATGCTTAAGACCGGGAACTCCGAGTGGTTGCCCACTATTCCGAGAGGCTTGTTCGGGAAGAATGATGCCGCGCGTATGTTGCCATCGCCACAGCCATAAACGACTATGCTGTCAGATAGGGCTACCATGCTGTCGATGGATGCTTTGCTGATGGATTTCATCGCGTTGACAATATACCCGAACTCTTCCCAGTTGAATATTTCGAATGATCCGTTGCTCCCACCGCAGACGATTTTCTTGTCTTTAACCAGAGCTAACGACAGGAGTTCTTCCTCGAAAACTTCCGACTGCATGATGGTTTTCTTCTTCCGGATGTCGAATGCGGTCAGAGTGCCCTCCGCAGAAGCAGCCAACAGGACTTTCTTCTTCTCGGGCTCAATAAGCAAATCCGCGATATAGTCCTCGCTTTCTTTGTACTCCTGAACGGGTTTCTTGTTGAAAGTCCGATGATCCCATACACGAACACCTCCGTCTTCGTCTCCTGTCGCGCATAACCAATCGTCGATGAATGAGAAAGCGTACAAGGAAGACGGATGGGCGTTTTTAATATCCAGAACGATCTTCATAGTTTCGGCATCTATCACCTTTATCGTCTTGTCCTTCGAAATTGAGAACAGCAGTTTGCCCTCTCCGTTGTACTGGATGCCCCGCGACGCTTTTTTGTGGACTTTGAGCTTATTCTTGAAAGTATTGCCTTGCGTGGAGTACTTGTAGATCATGACTTCGCCTTCAATTGTTCCAAGCGCCAGCAGGTCTTCCGATGGATGGAATGAAAGACAACAGGGATCCGATTCAAAGTTCAGATGGGGTGGAACATCGTGGTCCTCGTCGAAAGCGTCCTCGGTTGGCGCGGGAGAATCGCTGTCCTCATCCGACTCCTCCTCTTCCTCGTCCGCCGAGTCGCCTTCATCATCTTCGTCCAACTCATCGTCGCTCTCCCAGTCTTCAGAATCATCGTTGTTGCTGCATTCATCCTCATCTTTGTCTTCAACGTTCCCTTCTGCGATCTTCCTTTTTTTAGGCGGCGTCGATTTCTTCAACGGCGACATTCTGCAAAGCTCCAATCCATGAGTTTTGAGGTGCGTTTTCTGAAGTTCAAGCGGCGACGATCCGCCATGGAAGACAGTCGTCTGTTGACGCAAAATCGTCTACCGCTCTTCGAGATGTACTGCGTCGACGAAGAAACGAGAGGACTCGTCGCGATAGAGATCGTTTTCGGTCAGCAGAAAAACATACCTGGATCCGGTGAGTAAGGAACACTTCGACAACGTCCGAAAGGTTCGCCAACTTGGGTCGTTTGTCCTCCACGTGCGGAGTTTGTTTATAAACAGAGGGCGCTGGCAGATAGTCAGCTGTAGTTGATCTTGTGATGTCGTCGTACAACACTGAGTGAGAGACTACAGCGACGAATACGCTCTGCGGTCGACGTATTCTCTCGTCAAGCTGCTGGGCGTACGCTTCTAGTGATCACGGTGTCAGAGAACTAACACTTCAACGGATAAATAACTCACCAACACATAGCAAACATTATCTGGACCAAACGAAATTAGGGTTGTTGGACAAGTCCAAGAACCAGGGAGGAATTTCGGGGGATTTGCCACTCACTTGTTCTATGTCATCAGGAAGAAACTAATCGACGTAGCTGCTTCCAACGTACAATGATTAGGAACGCCGTCACATTTCACTGTGTCAGAAGAAGAGTTGGCTGTGAAGCAGAGGAGACTCTCTGTTCATTTCCGTTTACGTTAAGTTTGGCAACAACTGCACCGTCTTCTGGCACAAGAGGAGACGCGGCATAATTCCGAATTGGGTCGCTCGGAGTCTCTACCGCTCCACTTCATGATGGTCATTCATTTGCCGCGATATTCAGCGCATAGGATTAAAGTCGGCCTGATCTTGGACTGAGAAACACGGTCTAGAGTGTGTCTCGGTACCCCTACCAGTCAATATCGTACTCTGAGGCAAATTAACATTGCCCAGAAACAGCTGTGCGAGGTCACTCGATGCACTGGAGAGCTGTTACTCGAACGAAGAAGTTATCGAGCACTTATCTAAATCTCGGCTCGATTTTTCGGGAAGCAAAGGATACTCAAAATCAGGATGATCCACAAATTCGTCCTCCAGAATGCTCTCCGGCGGGCGCTCTGTCGGAATAAGGTTTGTTACTGCGAAACTGTATTTGGTGTAATGCTGGTTCCGTGACAGCTATCTAGCGATTGTCAAGATTGGGTGTTTCTTCTATGACTTCCTTGTTCGGCTCCAGAATTGTGACTTATTCAGGTTGGATAGAATTTTTGATTCGGGTGCCGCCGTTGAGTGGTGCGCAATGGCAACCGGAGAGCTGTCCAACTATTCATTGATCCGCGGATCCGAACTCTCAGAATAGTCGCTGGCATCGTCCGTACCACTGATGTTTTGATGCGAGCAGTTCTCAAGATATGGGCGTTCCTAGAAGAAATATCCAGGGCGAGCTCAGGTGACTCCTATGGAATTCACCTTCGCCCGAGTGTTTTCCCTTGCAGCGCAGGGGTTCTGAACCATACGAAAATCCTCATCAGGTGCTCATCTCTTGCAGACGGTCATCAGACTCTCGAGTATGTCACCGGCTGCCGATAAAGGTGACATGTTATCCCGTCAATCCGAGCTTCCCAAGCAGCCCGTTCCACCTCTGAAAGAAACCGTCGAGAAATACTTGAAGAGCGTCAGACCTTTCGTCAACGAAGATGATATGGCAACTACGAAGAAGGTTAGTCGAAGCCAGTGCTGCCGATGGATTTCGTGAGCCCGAGCCGAGGTAGAAAACCCGAGATCTATAATTTCATTGGGAAGCAGCACGGCGATTGAAGCTTGTTCTCCGCAGTTGGCCGAAGAGCTAGTCGCACCCGGAGGCGTGGGGGAAAAGCTCCACAAACTGCTCGAGGAGCGGGCGGCGAGCAAAGATAACTGGCTTTCGGATTGGTGGCTGGAAGGTGCTTACCTAGGGTACAGAAACCCAGTTGTGGTGAGTGTGTTCAGAATCCTGGAACAACTTGAGCTGATTTCGCTTTGGTCGGTCCCCTTCGCTGTATTCAATGTAGCTTCCACGAGCGACTCACATTCCAGGTGTACAGCTCTCCGGCGATGGCAATGCCGCGTCAGGATTTCAGAAGTTCGAAAGACCAGTTGGCATACGCGGCGTCTCTCGTCCAAGCCGTTCTCGATTTTAAGGTCGGTTTCGGAACGCCTGACATAATTGTGCGATAGTGCGACTTGAAGAGATAGCTTTTTCATTCGGAGCTTCCCGAGAGGTCTCATGAGCTGACGGAGATCCGTGTGAAGTTCCAAGAAAACAGATATTCATCCTTTCGAACAGGCTCAAATCGACCACGAAACGATGTCGACGGAAGTCCAAGGTAACGCTCCTCTGGATATGATGCAGTACAAAAACATTCTTGGAACAAATCGAGAGCCGCATATTCCTCTCGACAAGCTATTCCACGCCAGGGATAGCCGGCATATCGTCGTGGCTCATCAGGGAAATTTCTATAAGGTTGAGGTGTATGAGGGAAGCAATCAGTTGAGAACAGAGCAAATTCTTCAGCAGCTATATGTCATAGTGGATGACAGCCATCTGAAAGGCAAGGGTCCGCAGGTATGTTCAAAATCGCTGAATACGTTCGGAACCAAGCGGTGACGAGGTTCCAAGAGATCTGAAAACCAATTCATTGAAGGTTGGAGTCTTGACGACGCGACATCGGGATCTCTGGGCGGAAACTTTCGCGAATCTCTCGAACAATAAGAGGAATCGGGAAGCTCTCCAGCAATTGAGGTCGGCCCAAGTTAGGCTTTCGATTCACATACTCCTACTGTCCGCTTAACGTCGATGTTATCGCTTGTCGGGAGGGTCTCAGATATGTGTGTGAACTTCTGTTCTTGCAGGGATGCGATAGTCGTTCTTTGCCTCGACGATCCACTCATCGAAAGAACCCCGTGGGACTCTGTCTCTGCGAAGCAGCTTCTTGTCGGCGGCAAAAACGGTGAAAATGCCGGCAACCGGTGGTGTGACAAATGCCTACAACTCATTGTGGGTGAGTTTAATAAGATAGAATTCCAATGCGGGAGATTCGACCATCGGGGAAACAAGATTTCCCATCACGTATTCCAGTCCCATTTCTTCAGGCGCGGAGGGCAATGTCGGTATTTTATACGAGCACTCTCCGGCTGAAGGACCTCCGGTGGCGGCTCTGGTGGATTTCTGCGTAAAACAAGCATCAGTTTGGCCCGTACCCCCCGAGGCGAGCTCTGCCAAGCCCGAGGCGTTGGAGTTTGCGACGAATGTTCAGGTAGGACATCTAGTCATCTGCTCTCTCGCTCTGTGGGACTTCATATTGTTGCACCGGATGATTGCTTCGTTGAAATAAGCATAGATCCCCGAATCATTCAGATTGACCGCGACATAGAAAGCGCGACTGCCGAATTGAAGAAGCTGGTCGACAACCTAGAATTGTCCCTGTATACTTACGGAAAATATGGGAAAGATTTCATCAAATCGTGCAGCCTGAGCCCTGATAGCTACATCCAGATCGCGATTCAGTTGGCTTACTACCGGTGAGCGTCGCATGAACTGGTTCCTCAGTACCGGGCTCATCCCAGATCATCTGACCGCGGATAGTCTGGTTCCGATGAGGTTGTCAATGTTTCTCCTTCAAGGGTTCATGGAGTGCCAGCCGCTTGTTACGAAACCGCAGCCTTGAGGCGTTTCATAGGCGGTAGAACAGAGACTATTCGAAGCTGTTCTGAAGAGAGCGTACATTTCTGCCGGACGGCCGTCGATGGCCAGGCGAGCATCAAAGCAAAAGTTGAATCACTGCGGAGCGCGATTCAAGCCCACAAGAAATACACCAACGCGGTAAGCTTTAGAATGCTTTCGGATGAGATCGGGAGCGACCTCAACATTCAGACCCTGTACGGGAGTGTCCGATCCGCATCTCCACAACCCTAGTTGAAATCATGCCGTCAGCGAGATATCGAGCGAATCCGGTTCTTGCAGGCTGTGGGAGGTCAGGGCATTGACCGCCTATTTTTCGGTATGAAGAGGATGGCATCCGAAATCGGCGTCCAGATTCCGGGTTTCTTCTTCGATAAGAGTATGGTTGTGTCAACTCACTTCAAACTGTCAACAAGTCAGGTCAGACCCAGCGGAAGCTTTTGATCGTTACTGATATCTAACGAGCGGGAATCAATCCAGAATTTGGAAAAACATTCGGAATTCGATGCAGGTTGCCGCCAAGTCTCGGTCTGTGATGTTCTACGGGCCGCTTGTCCCGGACGGATACGGCTGTTGCTATAACCCGGGTAGCAACTATATCAACTTTGGACTCTCCGACTTCAAGGACTGCCCCACAACAAACCTAGGAGACTTCAAAGATTCGCTGCGGGAAAGCCTTGATGAGATAAGGGACTATCTCCTGGCGGAAAACCTCAAATCAAATCTCTGATCATTCTCTCAGGTGTCTTTCCCTCCTCGCGGATGACCTATTTTTTTTTTTCCAAGTAAACTCGAGCGAATATTTTCGCACAACGTTTATAACGTATAGCCCTGCGCGAGTTGGGGTGAGCTCACAGATGCGCGTGATGAATAGAGACTACGAATTGTGTACCATCATGCAGAAAGCCGTGGAATTCCTTTGAATCGTACAATGAGAGACTCAAATGCGTACAACGATCCGTTTATTCTTAACTCAGAACACTTTGGCTTGGTTCTGCTGGAACATTCCTCCAATATACAAGTCTGAGGGGAGTTACCGATTCCTGATTCGTGGGCAGTTTTAAAAGAATCAAAGCGGTGAAACAACTCTAAACTCTACTTGTTGGGGGGCGTTTTATAAACAGAAGAATAATATTCCTCCTCCAGTTCGTACAGTTCAGAAGCCATGTCGTCGCGTAGAGCCATCAAACGCTGGTCGCATTCCTGTTGCACGGTACAGAACCTGGAAACAAACCAGCACTCGATGAAAACAAACGCCAAAGATTCTTGGTACTATCGTAAAGAATCCCCGATATCAATTCGGAGTCGACTCGTACTCACTTTTGACCAGATGCTTGTATTGAGTCGTTGATGAAGGGGAAGTCGTTGAGTATCAGATATTGCTTTATATCCGCAATGAGTCGAACCAGTTTTTCTCCAGCACGGATCATGTTAGCCGCGCGCACGCTCATTTCATATTGATCCTCAGTACACTGGAGTTGACGGAGAACCTGGCCTTCTTCATCAACAGTCGGAACTTTACTGCTCTTCAAGATCTCTTGAAAATTGTCTATCATTGCTCGTATGTCATCTTTCAATCGCTTCTGATAGCTCTTCAGAAGCGCGTCCTTGTCTCGGGTTGATGTACTCCCACCTCCGGGCTTCGGTTGTGACATCTTGTGCGAGAATCAATCGATGGAATCTGTAATCAGCAATCGAATTCAGATCTATTCCAGAGTTCGACTTGAAGTACTATGGAGCGACAATCTATCACGAGAATAGAGAAAAGTTGGGAATCCTGGTCTCATTTTCGATTGAGGAAGAAAGATTCGCGCAGTGACCGCCTTGAATTTCCGAAGACGATTTGATCACCACGAGACTTTCTATCTTTATTATTTCCTCTCCGCTACACTGACAAAATATACTATGCGATCTCCGATACCTTACTGTACAATCGTATCTCTGAATATCTTCCTGCATTAATCCGACTTTTTACATATAACTTTCGAGCGCCGACGAGGTTCGCTCAGAACTCATCACTCCAGACTCCTTCCGGTTCGCTCTCATCGTTGTTAGCCTCTGATTCACGATCATCGTCCATTTCCATGTAGTCGTTCTGCTCCCTCGGGCTTGACTGTTCTAGGAGTTGGATTCCCTTCTTGGCCTGAGCGTTACCAGGATCAAGGTTCAGAGCGAGGCCGTAGTGGTATAAAGCCTGGTCAGGCTCGTTAGTTTTGTGAAGAAACTCCGCATACATCTGATGGAGTTTGAGAGTGCTGCCCACAAGCTGTAGTTTATCTTTGAGGAGCTGCACGCCGGCTTGGTAGTTCCGCGTTTTGTCCAGTATTCCAGCCAGATCATATATGGCTGGAAGATAGCCCGGATCGTGCGCCAAGACCCTTTCTAGGTACGAACGTGCTTTGTCAATCTGGTTGTTTTTCGCGAGAGCTGCAGCCTTCAATGTGAGTGTCCGTGGGCTCTGTCCCAACTGCTTAATAGCGTTCGTGGCAGCTGTCTGAGCATCGGCGAAGCGGTTTTGACAAAGGTAGCAGGCGACCTGACCCCTGTATGGCTCGAAAAGATACGGGGCGATTATTTGAGCTTCACTGTAAGTACTGGCTGCACTTTGGAATTCCCCGACGGCGAATAAGATCTCAGCTTTGAGAATTATGGCATTCACGTGTCGCGGGTTGATGTCCAGAGCCTTGTCGCACATGTGTCTCGCTCGCGGGGCTTTACCTCGCTTGTGGCAGAGGTAGCCCAACGCGACCCATGTTTCCGGCATCGATTCGCAAAGAGACAGAAGATGCGTGCTGAGTTGCTCAAGCTCCTTTGTACGCTTCTCAAGCTTCAGGAGACTCGCGTACAAATCCATCCCTCTCACTTGATATTTATCCGCTTTCACTGCTCGTTCAAACGCACTAAGGGCTTTGCTGTTCTCGCCTTGGTAGTAGTGCAGTTTAGCCATCATCAGATTCACATCAAAGCTGTCCTTCAGCTGCAGAGAAGAGTCGAGAGCCTGGAAGGCTTCGAGTGCTTTCGATGTGTTCTTAGAATGCACGTCTCCACAGGCGGCGACGAAGGCTGGTAACCATTCCATCGTGACATGCAAACCTTTCGAAGTGATAATCGAAGAAACATCGGCGGCTTTGATATTCAATTCTAGGAGTGACGTCATTGCAGCGATCGCGTACGGATTCACTTTGAGAACGTCTTTGTAGCAAGCGACTGCACCTCTATCGTTGCCTTGGCCTTGGTAAAGTTTGCCCAGCGCCATGTTCATCCTGGGAGTTCGTTGCTTCAGTGGGATGTTCTCAAGTGTGCTCGTCGCCAAACGGATTTCTTTCCTGCCCAGCAGGCACTGATAAATCCTGAACTGGACCTCAGCATGCGCTGTGATGTCTTCATGTTGTCTTTTACGCACTACGGATCGCTTCAACTGGAGCGCCTGCTCGTACATGAGCTCAGCCTTTTTGAACTGTCGAGATTCGCGCAAAACGTCGCCATACCACACAAGAGCTTGATATCGGTGCGAAGGCATCAGCACGTCGTCGCAGTTCCGATCCACCGTGAGGAGGAGGGAGGCCAGAACTTCGAGATCGTCGTAGAGCCCATCCTCGTACAGCTGACGAAGGACCTCAATCGCCGACATTGCCGACAGACTCTTCACGGTCCTAGCTTAGGAGGTGGCAGGAATCGATGGCCGAAGGAGAGCGTCCGGCGCGGGCACTGTAAGACGACAACCGTTGGCCGAGCTTCGGAAACTTTGCGAAAATACTAATGGAGATTCGAATGAATTCTCATGAGATCACTCAGTAGGGTAAGTCTGTTCACTGGTGGTCAAAAAAAGGGGCGGTAAACAGCCATCCGCTCTGGCTAACGGTCCCGTTAATGGTCGTCTACATGTATCTAGAAACTTCTACGCCCAAAGCCCAACAAGTTAAAGAAAAAGTTGGACCCAGTGAGGGGTAACCGGCTGCAGCGGAGAAATTTGAAGTTAAGTCGACATGAAACCCTCTTCCGAAATTCAAAGTGCACAAACCTCGTAGTTTTGACGACTCCGACGACTCGACGGGCGTCTCGAATCCCAGAGCGGAAGATACAAGCGCAGATCCTCCACTAAGCCAAGCCGGGTCAGACTCGGGTTTCCAGCTGATGCTTCACTATCAGAGTGTGTTGTTTCTGGAGAAGCTCTGGTATTTTTCGGTTAGGCGGGTCTCTCTAACATCTTGGCGATTGTCTGCGGCCAACAGCCCGGCTGACCGGGTATCGGGAGCTGCGTGGGTTACGAGCGCCACCTGACTCAGTGCGTTCTTTGGGAATTTAGAGATGAGAGCTCTGATGGAACTCATTGGAGGTCCCCGGTCGTCGAGTGAGATTGGAACCTCATCGATTGTGTACTTGATCGTCTGGTATTCGCGAGAAAAACACGAAAACCCTGATCAGGGGTTGTCAGGGGACGCAAGAGGGCGCTAAGATCGCGAACTCAAGATGGCCGCCAAATTGCAGACAGCAATCCTTTTCGGTTGCAGCCACGGCCACGAGTGTGGTGAGCTGTGGGAATCCGTTCAAATCGGGAATTTCTCCGCCGACGCCGACGTTGAAACAGCTACAGAATGGTGAGCTATCCTCGTATTAACCTCTACGTGCTATTCCGACGTCGGCCGTATTGCTCGAGTGTCCCGAATATCCTTTCGAACACTCGGTCCAATCGTCGCGGCTCGCCGGCGTTTACTCTATTCTCGTGATGCATATTGAATCTCTTCACCTGATTGGAGCTCAGATTTGAGCTTCCCAAACGGATGTGAACTTGACGTCTGATACTCCCTGGATCATAGGTTTCGGTTGAGTGTATCGTTCTTATCGTCGCTTGGCAGCGTTCGCTAACTTGTTCCGATCGAAATTCCAGCCTCCGGCAATGAAAAGCAAGGGCAAGAAGAAGATTGCGCCCGCGCCGCTATCTCAGCGCAAAGGTGCCGCTAAGAAGCAGGACAACCCTCTGTACGAAAGCCGTCCCAAACGCTTCTCCATCGGTGAGTGAAGGCCCATGATGCTCAGTCCACGTGGACGCGATCCTATTGACGAGACGACTGAACTTTCGTTCGAGTTCGGACTTCTCGTTGAATGTGAATCCATCTAGAGCTAGGCCCGAAGTCCTCGGCAGTGAGGACTGCTATACGGCCGATGAAACGCATCCTCGAGAAAGCGTTAGGCCGAGATAGCTTCACTCGACACAAGTGACATCTTCTGGTGAGGACGTCACTTACCAGCGTGATGCCCCGAGGAACACGAAAACTCTGGTGGTCGATCTCCGAGACTTTGATTGTCCATTCCGCTAACTGTTTCCCCCAAACAGGTGAGGACATTCAGCCTCGTCGCGATTTGACCCGTTTCGTTCGATGGCCCAAGTACATCCGACTCCAACGTCAAAAGGCCATCCTGTACTCGCGTATCAAGGTCCCCCCAGCGATCAACCAGTTCTCTCAGACTTTGGACAAGCAAACCGCGACCAACCTTTTCAAGCTTCTTGACAAGTACCGTCCTGAGGACCGAAAGGCTCGCAAACAGCGTCTCAGGGCTCGCGCCGAGGCCAAGGCTGCCGGCAAGGCCGACGAACCTGGAACCAGGCCCAATGCGATCCGTCAAGGTGTGAACACTGTCACTACCGCTGTCACCAACAAGAAAGCCAGCTTGGTTGTCATCGCCCACGATGTCGATCCAATCGAGCTCGTCCTTTTCTTGCCAGCCCTCTGCCGTCGCATGGGAGTACCCTATTGCATTGTCAAGGGCAAGGCTCGCCTTGGTACCGTCTGCCGCAGGAAGACATGCTCGGCTCTCTGCCTCACAAGCGTCAACCGTGAAGACGAGCAATCTCTGAGCAAAATCGTCGAGTCCATCAAGACGAACTTCAACGAGCGCTTCGACGAAATCAGGAAGCACTGGGGTGGTGGCATCGTTTCCAACAAGAGCCAGGCCCGCATCGCCAAGCTCGAGAAGGCGAAGGCGAAGGAACTTCAACAGAAGGCCAGCATCTAAGCCTGTCTTTAATAAAAGTTCGTGGCTTCGATGGGATCACCAGTATTTTCCTTATTGATGGAACTTCGAGAATAGGCATCTGGAGGGGATAGGAATCGCCCGAATCGGACGATGGAGAATGATGTTCTCTCTTCGCTTCAATCAGATTGCCCTGTAGGTGATGGAGATCCATACTAATGGAGTCGGGCAATTCTAACGCTGTGACATCAACTGAAACGTTCCAATCTTTCCCTGCACAAGGCACATGGTTTTTTCTCATGAACCCTGGCGAATCCCTGATTGCCTGGATCTGATGCATCTCACGAGGCCAATGGCCTGCGCTCTATTCTTGGACGGGATCATCCGTCAGAATACCCTAGACTCGGCCAAAAGAGACGTCGATGAACTTCAGATGCACGATTACTCAGCTGCAGCTCTCTCCTATCGAGAGTACATTGTCACTCTGCCGGCTCTCACCGGAGGCGATTCACTTCAAGCTTATCCACTTCGAATCGTCTGGGATCCTTATCTAACCATGAATCACGGTCGCGGTATTCGGGCGAAAAAATGCATCAAATCGAGGCTCTCGACGAGGCTGACAAAATCCACAAGGTTACGATGTATCTACTCTAGAAGAGTCATGACGAAAATGGGGAACCCCAGTCGAGGGATCTTGATGTGTTTGGGGAGAGTATTAACTGGGCAGTCTGACTGATGGATCCCTAATAAATCGCTTCCAATACCATCTGGGATTCGCATTCATTGCCTCGAAGGAGCGTTCGATGATGCATCAACGGAACGGAATCATGATATCAGCAACACGAGAAGATCCTTCCTCATACGTACTCAGTCTAATCAGCACCAATCTTGGGGCCAGGGAAATTATCCCAAGTCGAATATGTTGTTGTAGAATTTATTTTTTTCCGAGCTTGCAAGAACGCGAATGAATCTGTTTTGCTCCGAAAGCTCAAGAACGACTTTCTTAACGTCGCGTCAAGGCTCGTCCAGAAAAAGCCATCATGCGACGAGGAAAGCCGACTCGGTCCTCGAGTAAATCAAGCTGCGACTCATATTTACGCAGAAGAGTAGACGCGCAATATTCCGAACTTGCTTTGTCTGTGAGCTACGATCTTTCTCTCTCCATCTGGGTTGCTCAGCGTTGCTCTGAGCGCACTCAGTCTTACTCGTTCGCAGTCGTTGTGCCGCGAGATCTGCGTAAAAGCTGTGTGGAGAGTCGTCAGCTCACCACTGAGCGAGTAGAGAGAATATCTGGAAAGGAGGCTTGAGTTTTAATGACGCCAGGGTCTGAACCCTGACGCACTTCGCTACAGCCGGTCGGTCTCTGTCAAAGTTGTCTCCGAGCAGTCAGAAGAAATTGTGTTCCGTTTCCGCAGGCATTGAGAAATTCCGAACTTGCGTGTTTTCTTTCGACTACTTCATCAAGCAATGAGCTGCGGGATGCTGATCACCGAACGCAGGCCTGACGACATCGTAGGCGCCGCAGGCCGCGGCGTTGTAAAAGTTGTGCAAAGAATCTCCGACGCAGCAGAGAACCAGAACTTAGGTAACGTTGACCTCGCGGACCGTGTGGAATGGATCATCTCTACGATCGGAGCCGTGATGAAGGACTCCGATGGGGCTGAGCGGACCAGGGACTCAGTGCGCGGCCTCCTGCTTCAACTTCTGACCAAGAGCTCTTGTTTCTACAGGAACGATTTCTATGGTTTTGATTTCCATTTAAAGATCTGTCTGCCTGCTCTCTGGTGTCGTTCCCCGATGCGGTGTATCTCCTCCTCCGGGACACAGTGGTCCTCCACTGTGATTTGTCGGATAACGGGCTCCGGAAGATCCCTCCCAAGCTAGCGTTGAAGTTCACCGACATCACCCGCCTCAATCTGGCCTATAATAAGTATGATTTTCCCGTCGTACTCCGCTGAAAATAATGGTCCAGGATGATGCTCCATACAGGAGATCCTGGATGAACGCTCATCGGTGACTGTTATTGCAGACTCGCCAACCTTCCAGGAGAGCTATCCGAACTACCACGTCTGACGCACCTAGACATTTCCAACAATGATTTTATCACCTTTCCTTGGGTTGTATTCAGAATGAAGCAGCTACGTTACCTCAATCTTCAAGGAAACAATATCTTTGGTGAGCCAAACTAGAGATTGGTAGACTCGTGCTGGGAGCAGGGAAACCGCAGAGACTTCAACGCAGAGAACTAGAAGTGTTCTTCTTTGTGAATCCCTCAAGATTTGGGCTGCTTCGTTTGTCGAGCGAGCTTGAAGTAAGTGCTTGCTCGATCGTCGAAGTCAACTGCGTTTCGGCCTCAAGTCTGGTACTCCCACCCACTAGGCGCAGCTTTGTCCCTGTGCAGCCACCTAAGTGCAGCCGAACTGTCTAGAAAACTCGAAGACACCTCTCTCAGACTATTTCGTCATTGGGTATACTGGATGGAGACGAATGAGACACGAAGTTTCCCTAGCACGAGCTCAACTCAGCCATAGGAACGGGCGTTTCCTCAGAATCATCATAAGCTATGTATGCATGACTCATAAGACTTCTGCCGGAACCAACGGTCCTGTCGTGGAGCACACTGTGCTAATTGAATTTTCCGGGAATGCGTGCTGTGTATAAGTACTTGAGGTCGTGGAAGCACATATCCCGATGTCGCACTCCGTAGGTCGTCAGGAAAGAACGGACACTGTGAACTCTGTGAACTTTGAGGATCTAAATATAGGTTGTGGAGGCCTCTTGTCCGAGCTGCTCTTAGCCCCCGGAACGGTGGCTGAGCAATGTGCTCGTCTTACTACTACCTTCACCAGATGTGTTGTGTGCATCGTCCGGGCATGTCGGGCGCTCTGTGGAACACAGTTTGGTGTATATCGCGGAGAGCACTCGGTGTTAGCGCTGGGTTCGCCGGGAACTGATTCTGATATCAGACTGAAACTCTAGTGCAGGCAACCAAATAATCACAGAACTCCGGTTTCCAGATATTGAGACAGATTTCTTGAAGAACCTGCATCCCGACTGCGAGATCCGTCTGGAGAATAATCCCCTATCGGAAAATACCTGCAGAGATCTCGCGAAGCTCAATGGAAGACAGATATCCTTCTCCCCTTTTACCGGAGAGGATTTCTGATTCTGGAATCGAGGAGCCCATCCGGACGAAAGGCGATTGTGCAGCCGCAAAGCTTGCCAACGTTTCTGAAAGCTGATGACGTGTTTGTTCCTCACCACCACAGATCTGACAACCTTCAAACTCGCTTAGCGTAACAGCTCTCCACATTATGTTCCCGTAAGGTCGTGCACATTATGTGTGATACGTTTCGATATCAGTACGAAACATTTTCCCTCCGTGGAGGTGAGCTTCATCGCCGTTCCATCGACTGAGCTCGGAGCTGCTTCATTGGGCTCCATGGAAATCTAGTCAAGCCAGCAAAGTTCGGCATTGAGTCTCGGGACAAGGATACAATTAAGCCATCCGGATAAGAAAAGGATCTGCCAAGAGACAATCAGTCTCCAGGGAGCGATATCTGACAAACGAATTCATGGACTTTTGGCAGTGTCAAGTTGAAACCTGTAGGAGCAATGATCCTGCTTGAGTTTGTTCCACTTGATCTTCTTCTACTCTATTGGCTCGATGATCTTCCACGGCCAACTAGTTTGTGGGTGGGGATGTGTGACGAACAAGCAATGTTGTAAGAATCTGAGGAAGCAACGCGCCCGCCTGAACCTCATACTATTCGATCATCACCAGTGCTTACTCAACTTGCTTGATAATAATCAGAGATGCTACTTCGTTGCGGACTGTATCAACTTTAATGTGTTATTGTTCACGCTTTTATGTGTCGATGTTGATAGGGATAATATTGTTTTTAGGTGAATATTTCAGATAATGTAAAATCTGTACAGCAGCAGCTGGCTGCAGTGGGACTTCATATTTATACGTTGTTTTATTTCTCTGTATATTTTTGAAAAAGCTTCAGCTCTTAGTGACTTGTGTGAGTTTTCGCCTGAATAAACACTTATTCTAAGAATTACAACCTGTAACGGGAACTTCGAAGTCCAGAGCATTGAACCTATAATTCATGGTTTTCCCACCGGCCTCGCTCGCTCATGCACCTCTCAGAACATTTTGCAAAGTATTCGAAACGTCTTCCGAAGAACTCCGCACAAATGGCAACAGCCAACGAAAAACGCAGTCGAATCACAGTGTTGACATCGGAAGCCGCATTCGTGTTCCTAGAGCTCTGAGCACCGGTTGCACCGGTACAGGATCAGGCCTCTCTTCGGGAGGCCGGCCTGAGCGCCAGTCAGTTCTTCCAAGACTTTTTTCCAGACATCTCGCCGAGGATCGCCGCGGAGAGGAAGCCAGCCTCGTCCTGGGTAGCTGGGTTCTCAGGGCTACATAGGACTTCAATGAAGCGTTCCACGCTTCCTGTCACCGCTATGGGGGCACCCCAGCGTAGCCTGAGGAAAACAGAAGCCAACTGAACCCTTATCGCATACAGAAAGTAGTTCCAGAATGTTACCAGCTCCGCATTCGGATTTGCCCATCTTATCCTCGTCAGGAATCCTGAGCAGTGGGTCGACGTAACATTGGGGTCATCATATTCCTGGGCTCCGTAGTTCTGTGTATCAAGGCCATACTTCCTCTTCGTCTCAAGGTGATCGATGAGTGAGTCTTCCACTCGTGAATGACTGACGTCCAGGACTGAATTTCGGAAGCTCGACTCGTTCGATCCCAGTTAGGGAAATCGGGTGTTCCGTCCAGTATAGGATAATGGCGAATTGTTCAGCTGCCCGAAACTCATACAAAATGGCCCTCGGTCCGTGTTCGCGCAGTTTGTCGATGCACTTGTTCTGTACATCGTTCGACCTACAGATTCTCCTCGAATCGGGCAGACGCACTCTGATGAGAATCTCACGGACCAAGTCCACAGAAATGCCTGCGTGGAAGCCCCTGTGTTCAACTTGGAAGCTTCCCAATTCAGGGAGCTTTCGCGCACTTCCCCAAAAGAACATCGCCGTGGCGCAACCACCAATGGAGCTGCTTATACGTTTGAAGAGCCCGCTACAGAGGCGATTCACCGCCGCTCGGGGAGGTAGGCATACGTTGTTCCTCTTCTTGAATCTCTTGGGAGAACTTTGGTCCCAAAGAGGGTTCGGTTCTTCTCCCTCGGCAGCCAGAACCTCCACCCGAAGAACGTTCGGCTGCAGATACCCCAAGACGCTTCCTGTCTATCTCTCTGACTCCTCTTCTCCGAATTCCCGCCTCTTCGGAACATCGTACATAATCACGGAGCTCATTTTCATGTCTCACGTTAAATAGTGCATGTAGCATGAGCTGAACGATATGCGATCAGTTATCAAGGGCGGGATTCGTCTGAGCCCGCGTTCCCAATCGAAGATGGAGCATCGACGCCGAAGAGTAGATGTCTCGGGAACTACTGCGAACTAAGAGCGCTCCAACACGCGCGCATCCACATCCGTTGCAGTCGCGGTTCTGTTCGGGGAATGCGGAAACGGCGAATCACGCTTGCCGAAATCGTGTAGAAAACATCGCAACACTTCTTCAGTTCTCACGTTCTTGAGCGGAACTCCCGATGAGATCTCTTCTTTGATCATCGGGAACCTCTCGAGGAAGCTCTCCCGGGAAGCCGTTCCAAATATTATGAAATCTGTCGTGATGGGCGTAAATCAATACAGAGGAGCTCCATCGTCTACAAACAGATGTGCTTTCCGTCACGCCCGTTATCTCCGATTCCTCGCATATCATAAGCGAACGCTCCGACGCATTGACGCTGAAAACTCCGGGGCCCAAATATCATGGACCGCTCTCAAGCCCAGCCTACATTCGCCTCGTATGAAAATAGAGCTTTCCCAAACAAATAAACCAGCTCAGCAAATGAAGGTTAAGGCTTCTTCATATGCGACCCCCGAGTCCGATGATCTCAGATTTGAGCATATTCGGACCAGATTCTCCTCCTTCTTCGCAATCGATACGTCCCTGCCATTAGACGTCCACAGAATATTCACCTGGATTTTCGAATGCTCCTTCCATGGCTCCCCGAGATCTAGAGGTTCCAATATTTTGGAGCGACCACTGTTCATTCCCCACTGCGTCGTATTCTTGTGGGACAGTTCTGGCTTACGATCCCTACGATATTCGGGAATCAGTGCTGCGAGACAGTGGAAGGCTCAGCTCTACTTATTACCCCGCGCTTTCGGTTGTTGTCTGACACGAACGACAGGTACGTCTCACAACGCTGCCCATCCAGAGAAGAGGTTCGGTATGGTGCTCGATCAAGCGGTTGCCGCGGAGAAAAAAACCCTGCCGAAGAAAAGGTTCTCATAGCTAGCTGATTCTTGAAACGATCGCTTTGTGAAGCTTCTGCAAGACTTGATTCGAGAGACTATCTTCGGGAGCATGATTCTGCTGTTCTCAGATCTACCTAGGGAGCAGTGCTGTCATAGTCGCAAAACGAACAAAGCTCGAAGGAAATCCAGCTGTGGGTCGGTTAGCGTTGACGAATGTCATCAAATAGTCCCCGTTATTGAAAACTTGAGGGTATTTCTGACATGAAAGCCTGAAAAATGCCTGAAATTCGCGAATGTTCAAACCTCCGGATTATGTATCGCGAGGTTCAGGAGGGAGTTGCCCAACCTGTCACGCCTTCTCCTGCCCCGCCGAAACATAATTTTGCAGCCTAGCATGATCGCGCGTAAGCCAGATGAGTCTCAGTCATCAAAAGCTTGAAATTATTACCCTAACCGGAAGAGTGAAGGAATATAAATCCCTTCTTTGCTCTCGAGTTCGCTTCAAGGAATTTTTGATTCAGCGGCCAGCTGAATCATCTCTCTTCCCGGGGGATAAGGAAGAAATACTTTCAGGACAAATGACATGCGTCATAATTCGTCGTCTGCGTAGTCTCCCTGGATTCTCGCTCCTCTGATTCAGTCTCCGCGGGCGGCCAAACAGGCTTTGATATCGAAACCAATCATGTAATCGTTCACGTAAACGCCTGTCCTTTTCTTCAATGCTATACGGATATCGTTCTCGTGAGGATTCCTAGCATCGTTCCGATGCATGAAGAGTGATCGATGGAAAGCCGGTGGAGAAAAGTCCTTCTATTGAGAAGCGTTCGATAGTATGTACTCCCCGGGGGCATCAAGGGTAGCTGCGAGTCTGGGATTGCTGTGAGGGACAACCCCCTGAACATGGTAAAACGCAACTAGGATCGCACTTATTCCTCAACTGGGAATCCGAACACATTTCTTGCCAACGGTTGTAATCACACGAGCCTATCGTTCTGTGAGCCAATGACCCTGGAAAGTTACATGAAAAGGCTCAAGTTAATCGGGAGGGCAGGGAAAATCTGGAGGGTTCACGCTCACTACACCACGGAACGGGAATCTTCCGTCTCGTCGAAGGTGCTTGGGTCAATATGGGGAGTCAATCCTCACCTGAGATCAGTAGGCTAAGCCAGAGGATCGCAGCTCCAGCTCTCATTTTGTAGAAAGAAATCGCCAGCGTTCAAAGACGTCCCATACTCTACCTTTATATGACTGACTCGAGATTGAATTCGCCAACGATTCCTCGACCGGAATCGACAGTCAACACCGATTTCTGAGTTTTCGAAGACGTGTGGTCACGATGCTCGTGTATTCGATCGTCCGCAAGAATGTGATCTGAAACGGCGCGTCGAAAGATCACAGAGCCCTGGCGAGTTGACCAACATCTAAACATTCCTGGCCACGACGACGCTCCAAGCTTCCTGGATCGGCAAAGCTCGACCGCGCGGATGTTTCATCCGATGAGTCTCACTCCGGACCGATCCCGAATTCTCCCACGCAATCCCGACTCGATACTTTGAGGAAGCGTTTCCGATGTGAGCCCTGGAAACACTTTATGGAGTTCGGCTTGATCCGTGGAGATGAGACGGACTCGTACATATATCTGAACTTCGTGGCCCAATGTTAATTCTCTATCTGAAGGAACGAAAGAGCGCAGGAATAAACAAGAAGCAACAATCTCTTTCATTAACGTTGTTTCCTCGTCCAATCAACCGAATATGACGTAATTGCTCTTCTCTTTGGAGAGAACTTCCAGGGAGGTTAGTTGCCGCGGGGAACTTCTTTCTCTGCTCAATG
This sequence comes from Phytoseiulus persimilis, assembly GCA_037576195.1. Classification (NCBI taxonomy): domain Eukaryota; kingdom Metazoa; phylum Arthropoda; class Arachnida; order Mesostigmata; family Phytoseiidae; genus Phytoseiulus; species Phytoseiulus persimilis. The sequence continues at coordinate 134,834 of JAQZDE010000083.1, forward strand.
AGTCGAAATTCTTTCCGGCGGCATATAACCTGATTCTCCGATGCACTTCACTTGCACGCTCCCGCTGGGATGGATAGTCACCCAAGTTATTGAGCCGTTGTTGAGAGTGAAACGGAGCCATGCCTCCGGCGGTAGCTGAAGAGCGCGGCAAACGAAGTATCTGCGAAGCGAAAACTCCAAATGAATGGGACTCCTACGGGAGCCGGCGAGCGGCTCGCTTCAATGCATCGGAGTCGGATAATCACCTGATGACATTTGCGTGGCAGACGAGCAACTCGTAGGAGTCTTCTTTCTGGCTCGGGTCAGCTCGGTGGAAGTATTTACGGAAGGCGGCTTCGATTACCGCTCCATCCTTTTTGGGAAACAAGATCGTCATCAGCTGGATTCCGGCGTTCCTGTCATCACAGCCATCGAGCGGTCACTTCCATAGGAGTTCTCATTCCATAGGAACTCACTTGGAAGAACGTTTTCTCGGCAGGCTGCCAGGAAGCGAGTTTTGGCTCAGGAGGACAGGGGGCGCCCTCACGAATGAAATCACATTTCTCGCGCGGCGCTGATATCTGTTTGCAGATGATATCCGCCGTTTCGGTTGCACGGGTCATCGTGGAATTCACTATTCGTTTAAAGTTGAACCCCAACAGTTTCAGTCTATGGGAGGAGACCGGGAAGAGTCAACTCGAGAATGTGATGACAGAGGAACCCATTCAGTACCGATATCCAAGACCGAATAGTGATGGTTATCATAAGACAGCATGCAATCACGGGTGGACGACCGACGATATCGCGACTCTCAGATGATACTCGGATACCAACCTTTTCCCGGTCAGCTCCGCTTGTTCCCGACCCAGTTCCGTCAGCTTTTGCTCCGCATCTGTTCTCATGGAAGTTTCATATTGGCCATGTCTCACGAGGAGAATGTGTCGGAGAGCAGTAGGCGTGCTGGCTTCGATTTCTTCGTTGTACCTGTGGGAGAAATCACAATTGTAGTCGCCTGCCTGGGAGAGCCAGGGCAACAGCTCGGAGTCTTCGAGATGCCAATCCTCTGACCGATCGTGGGAGCGAAGAACTGATTCTACGCTACGGATGAATGAAGTGGGTGTTGTCATTACGAACCTGTTCTGCTCAGCAGGACCTGCCGGAACTCTTCGCTTGACGCATGAACATGGATCTCTGAAATCCCAGTTGTGGTCCCAAAGATTTACCGGTTCATAATTCACCGACCACGATGCGAATACACGATCAGGCTTCTTGAGCAGAATCGCCGACAAGGCTCCGCCGGTTCCGACCGCAAGGGTCCCCAAAACACGTCCGAGCATCTGAAATTTCGCGATTCAGACTCCTCCTTCTGGACCGGATGGTCTTTGGAACAGACATCTCATTGTTCGCGCACCGACTCACCTCACAGTGCTCTAGGATAAATCCGTTCCGGGCTCTTCGAAGCTCGCGCGGCGAGTCACCGTCCCGGGCACGATTCGTCTAGACAATGTTGATCGGCTTGCACACAAAGCAGACGCTATGTCACTCGTATCATTCGAAGAGGAACGCGCGCATTTCATCCGCTAACATGGACTCAGACGTTAATAGGGAATGCGGAATAATGTGATCGGATTCCGACATCGCTCGAAGGAGCCTGTAATACCAGTTGTGCGAGGAGCTCCGTTCTGAGAGCATAGTTCCCAGGTACAAGTGTCTTCCGGTTCCCAAGAGCCTCCCGAGTGGAAAACAAGAGAATAGAATCAATCATATTGCGTTTTATTGTGAATTTCATGAAAGTTATGAAGGCACGTGCGTACAACCCTGATGAAACGTCTTGAACTCCGCTCAATCCTGTGTGTTAAGTACATATTTGTTCAGCTAAAACTCAGAAATCAGGAAAACAAATCCTAAATGTATACATAAGTGTATATCTGTGTGTATATCTGGATATTGGCCGATCCGTCGATGGTCTCCGGATGGTTTGCTCGAAAATAACAGCACCGCAGCATTATATTCAATCTACTGAGATCGTTTGCTATCTCATGGCGTCTCCGCTCTTTTCTCTTTCATCCGTCTCGTCAGTTCTGAACGGAACATGTTGTAAAAAATGCTGTGATCCATATGAATGTGGGTGCTCGGTGATGACGCATGCGGTGCGCATAGTTTAGCGAATGTACATCCTCCCTTCCGCAGAATATATAGATGTGCTTGTATATCTTGTCTTCTCGCGCAATATGCACAGGACTTCAACCGGGTACGTCTTTGACATCACAGCCATCCGGTAGAACAACCTCGTATCCGGCTTCAAAGAGACTGATGTCAGCTTGACTAAGGTCTTCGTTCAGGGAGATTGGAACTTTTTCCAGGGCCTGTGCCACTTTCTGTTCAACGAGGTAGAACATGTATTCGTCGGACAGCAGTCTGATAAGGTGGAACGATCCGAACGAGGACGCAGATCGCAGCGTGAGGTCCCTGATGATCATGGACGAATAGAATGACCAAGTGAGGAGGAATCGCCGTGAAGACTTGACAATGTCCATAGCGTTTTCCAGAACTTTGTCGACGACCTGCTCTAGCCAGCGTGCCCAATCGTTGAGACTGGCCTGACTTTCGAGCTGGCGCTTGAAGTCTTGTTCCAGAACCCTAACTAGGCCCGAATCGCACTCACAGATCCATGAGGCCTGGTCTTGGACGTTCCGAAAGTCGACTTTGTTCAAATCCAGCAGCATTTGCTGAATTTGGGCAGAGTTTTGGAGGACCGCGCGGGCCGCTTGTGCGAGGTGATTAAGCGAGGTGTAGCGTCTCAGTGTTTGCGCGAAAGAATTGATCAATGAGAGTTTCAGCTTCTTGGCATCCTCCGGACATTTCTGCATGGCGCTGCTCATCCACTGTTCAATGTTTTTGGCGAAGTTCCTGATCGCCTGCGTGAGCGCCGCGGGAACTGGCCGCAGAACGTCCGGTATGAGAACATGCACGAGATTGTGATAGAACTGAGTATCTGTAGTTTTTATGAACCCTATGACACTGGGAGAGGTGAGAACCCGATGGAGGTGGTCGCGTTTCTTCTCTTCTTCGGGCGTGCTGGGAGCTGTGATGAAAAACTGTTGCCATAAAGGAGAAACCTTTTGGAACTGGAGATTCACAATCAGGTCGAGGAGAGATTCACAATATTCTCGATAGTTCAGAGTGAAGTTATACGCTTCCTTCTCGTCGATGAATTCGCCGTCGCCCGACATGAGGACCATCATCAACTGAGAAGGCAACGCCTGCGAGGGGTCTCCCAGGAAGCCTTTGCTGCCAGCAAGGCTTACCTCGGCAAGGTTCGCCTCGTTCATGTCATCGACTTTGGGCTTGACATCGGGAGAGACGTCCGACGCAATTCCCAAACATCGTTTCACGGTAACGGGCTTCGGCCTAACGATCACCGGCGGGGGATTCGAGTCGGAATCGTCCGCCGGAAGACCCGCAAGCGGGGAAGTTGGCTTCACTCTGATACCATAGTAGTGATACTTAGAATTCCCTCTGGTTCCCAGACGCCGAGTTCGCAGACCGAGGAACACGCTCCGGATGAGTTTTCCGAAGCTGGCCGCGTTCACTGGGTCAAGGTTGTTCTCGGAACAATGACGCAAGTAATGGTTGTAAAGCGTTGAGCGCGGCAATGACACCCCTTCAGCTGTTTCGTAGTTGTCTATGAGCCATCGGACGTGGACGATGTCCATGTCGCGGAGCGAGGTCGCCTGGGTCTCGTCAGGACCTCTGGAGGATTCGTCATCGACCGACATGGGTCTGGTCTCAACATCGGTGATGTCGGCGGGGGTTCCGCTGAACGCGACCGTTTGTCCCTCGGTCGTCGTCGCATAAAACGTCGTGCCGCCGGCAGCCGTGTACACGGTCTCGGCATTTCCACCCGCGGCCGGCACTGGGGTCGTCGTGCAATAGACAAACGCCTGAGCGGGAACGGTTTGCGCGGATTGGAGATAGTAGGTCGAGTTGCCTTGTTCATCGGTGGTTATCTGAACGGTTTGTGGTGTTTCGGAATCCGTTGTTATTCCGGTTGCGCCATTCATCATTCCGGAGCCTGAAATTCAATCGATTCCGGGTCAGTAATCTCGAATTCGGATCGTCGGGAATGGGCCGTCGTTTCAGTAGACGCAACCTCGACACCAGCCGCTTGATGTTCGCCTCCTCTGCTCACGAGTTCATATTTCTATTCGTGCACGGCGACGTATATTGATGACATTTCCACTAACGAGCGAGGCCCGCCGTTGGAGCTCCGGCACCGAGTCGTTTAGGAAATCGCTTCATAGATGAGTGAGATCATCCCACAGAAGAAGCATACACCGGGTACTCATTCGGGAACGCCCATTTGACCTCGGAGATTTGTAATAACTAGGGTCAGATTTTGTGCAGTGACTGGCTTGAGCTGCTCCCATTCACTTGGGAGCTTCGTGAGACAACTACGGAGGTCACACATGGAAATTTTCTCCTCCAAAATGTGATTTCTGAACAGAGCCAGTGCGTTATTCGAAGTGGCTCGAATCGGTTGGTCTCTGGCCCTGGCATGAAGTCTCTGGCCCCAGTAATAACCCTGTGTGACCTCCTGAATGAAAGTGAGCGCTGGACATCCTTTCGGCGGAGATATTGCTATTGCAGGAATCGAGAACATGGTCAGTTGCCGCCTGCGTGAACTCCGAGTCCGTATGTTCTCATTCCGATGATAGGAACCCTGAACCTACTCACTGATGGTTTCCAAGATCTTGAATACGATTGACGCAGGGAAAACGCTATCGGATGTCATGAGCGATCAACCAAGGGGATTTCGTTCTTCCGCATTTTGTGGAAAACATGCTCGCTGCTGCAAATCTCGGGGGGGATCTCAACCCAGAGGGCATTGAGCCTCAAAGCTCGCGAGTTGACCGATGGGGTTGTTACTCAACGTTCGAAAATGAAGCGTGAGTGCAGGCTATAAGCCACATGGGAAAGAAGGAGTTCGGACCATGTGCCGATCCGCAATCATTTCCCAATGCCTATGGATTCCATGCTTGTGCACTTTCCTCCGCATAACGACGAAATGAGAATTTACTCAATGGATTTTCGGCATAGCAGACCGAGGAAAGTATGCATGTTGCACCGAAGCTTGATGCGATGAGAGATAATAGTGAGGTTAAAACCCGGTAAAAGAAAACTTTACGCGCCCCTGGAGGCAACGGCAAACAGGGGTCGATGGCAGAGTTTTGGCACGGAAGTGCTGCCCAGCTATGGGATCCGGCGCATGCGGAAGCTCATGATCGGGGCGGCTCAGGAGAATATCGACCATGGAACTCGGTCGACCCGGGACGAGCTCGTGAATGTTTACCCAGCTCAAATAAGGACAAGATGTGGGAAACGCTCTCATTTCGAGTCAGTCGGACCTCTTAGTGACGACTTGCTTCCCACTCCTCAGATCTCTCAACGACTCCACGCAATGAAACGCTGTGAGAACAATCAATGAGTTCCGCGACTGGAACGCTCAGTTAGCTCGAGCTCATCGCGTCGATGAATGTCTATCCGATAGCAGGAGAAACATGTGGAGAGCGAGCGGGTGGTTTTTGCTCCCCCAAGTCCTCTCGAAGTTTCGATCGTGAGAGTCGTTTCGGGTCGATATAGATAGACACGAATCCAGACTCATGCCGTGTGTATCAGCTCCACCATCGTCAAAACCATCGTGTGTCGATTTCCATCTTGCGTCGCATCATCTGACATCATTCTTTTTTTCCGATCGCCTCGGAGGTCAGACGGAGGACGAAAACATGATGGGAAGAAATGCGGCGAAGTGATACGGGTTGATCTCTGTTTTGTACGAAGTCGAGTCTGACGAGCAGTATCGACTGAATGCTGTCAGGCGTTTCGACGACTCTGCCTCACGACCAGCACGACACATCGGCCGATGTTGTTTTGAATAGAACTGCGTTTTGGACAATCAATGAAGTTCGCTGGTTGAATAATTCCATCCTGGCCGCTCCTCAACTTGAATGAAAGGCTCGATTCTCTAGCGAATTCCCTGCGAATCGGCGCGTCAGAGGCGAGGGTTGTGTTTCCTCGAGCGGAATGACTGATCATCGAAACTCACTCGGATGAAACTCGATGTCGAACTCGGACGGTAGCGTTGCAGTTCGGTGTCGACATGGGTTGACCGATTGAGCACACCCCACGCCAAAGTCATCAACTTTAGCAGGGTCTTGGTCCAAGAACATTGAGAACACATTGAGAGGAGAGAGCTGCAAACAGAGCGACACACAATTTTTCTAGTGTGGGACATTCCCCAGCATTTCAATGTGCCGGAGATTTTACGTTGGGGCTCTCATTCGTGGGAGACTATGGAAGCCTGTGGAAACAACGAGGACGTTGCTGAAAGTACATCTGGACCGAAGGGCAGATGAATGCACTGAGCCGAATGAAAACCGTTACGAACAGAGCAGCGTATGCGCGTGCTGGACACGAGACAACCACGGCGCACGACCGACCCCAGCAGTTGATTTTAAATTTCATGAGGCCCCTCAGTTGGCTCTCTGCCAAGGCCACCGCGATTCGAATTTTTCGCTTTCACGGTGGTAAAACGTCTGCATCAGATGTTCGATGATTCTTCAAACGGTTAAGGGTCATCGCCGAATTCCGAGGCCTCATCGTAAGCTAGTTTGGATCTTTACCGCGGTTTTAGGTTCTTCACTCAGATGCTGCCTTTGGAGGGAAATTGAGTTTCGGCTGGTAGGCGTTCAGGTAGAGCCCTTTGGCTCCGTTGTTTCCGATTTCATGAGAACGTCACGATTTCTTCGTTGTCCGTTCGACAGGCACAGCACTAAGATGCCGTAACGAAAAAAAACTTTGAGCCAGACCTCGGCAACATTCTGAGTAGCATTCTGCAGTTCAGTATGTTTGACGAGTACTTCGATTCACTTAGATACCGTAACGAATAGTAATGGAGCAACCAGAACAGCAAATTACTCAACGAATATGTTCTATTAATGAAGTTCAGCGGAACGGGTCACAAGGCCACTGAATGCCACCGCGTTACGAGTTCCGCGAGACAAGACTCGGATGTCTCGCATCGAAAAAAAAAACATGTACAGAACAAACACGAATTCGGAAAGAGAATATGCACTCGTCAAAGTCCCGCCAGCAGAGCGGACCTGCAGCTGGACTGAAATCCACATCAAGTAGTGTCCCTTGTCATGAAGACTCGAATTTTAGGCAAATCCAGCACCGGAGTGCCACCCGAGATCACCTCAATAACATTTCTGCGGTTACTCCAAGCAGAAGAGAGTTTCAGAGCACTTGATAGTTTGGGACTCTTGCACGCAAGGGTATGTCTCGACCCAAATGGAATCGGAAGCAGTGCCATTCGTACGAATATTGACTTATTCTCTGGAGTGGGCCCACCAAGGGCTCCTTCGGCTCGGCTCTGCAGCAGTATCCTGTCCGGAGTGTCCTGTCACAGGATGGCTGGCAAATGCAATCGAGCAAACTGTCACAAGGCCGCGCAGTGTTCAATTAGATACATTCGAGTAAGTGAGCCAGAGAGTTGGCGAGGGAGCGAGCGGAAGAGCCCGGGCAGTGTCTATGGAGACATTGTCGGAGACGACGGGCCCACAGGCAGACACTCTGGATTTCGGTGGAGAATCAGTAACAATTTTGATTGGCATCACAGCTGACTTGCACATCGCGCCACTGTTCTGAGTTTTGCTCACCAAGGTAACTGTTTCCAAGGCCGGTGGACGTCCGCCGCTGGCTGACAACCGAGCGCTGCAACCAGGCGACCAAGGAGGCGGTAGTGATAGCAGCAGCTTCTAGCAGACGCCGACTCCGCTCCGTTTCTATGGCGTCGTATCCACAACAAGCACACACTCTTTCCTCGACTCGGTTTTGGATGCCTATCATTTGATCCTTGTTTATCGAATGGATGAATTTTTAAAGGGACATCCGGCCACCAAACTGGCGGCCAAAAGGGAGGCATCGTGCTAAGGTGCTACGTAGGTGGCCCTCAGCGGTGCTGCCGAGACAGAATCCCGTTGAAAAATATGAGTTATTGATTGAATAATGCAGAGTATTCCATCTAATCTCCCTATTCCGTGTCTGTTGTTGTATCAAGTCACGAGTTTGACCTTGCGGCGAGCGTGTGGACGATCTGATTGGAATGAGATATATTTATCAGTTCGAGGATTCATATCGGTGAGGATAATAGGAATCCTACCCAGGCTTGCTGTTGAGATGGGAACTTATTTGAGGAAAACCGGCTCCGAATTGAATAAGGTAGGGCATCTAATCTGGAAACACGACGATCAATCTACGGCAAGTGTCTTTCTCGTATTTGCTCGTTTTCCCACAAACCGACTCTCATGTATTCGATTCCTCGTTGGGGAGCTCATTTCGTGGGCGAGCTGGGGAAATGGATGACCTGTGGAGGTAGGCACTCTCCGGAAGCTTTGAGGTGAAGATTGAAGCGAGTCAAGGTGAGGAAACGCGCTACGTCTGACAAGAAGGGAGCTGGCGAAAGAGGAAAGCGATGTGGAGTCTTCGGACTCTTTGGAGCGGTACAAGGAGCTCATCGGGAGGTTAGTCCTCGAGTACGGTCGTGGATGCGTATCGAAAAGGATGGCGAGAGAGTCAGGATCACCCAAGTGGGACTTTTGGATGAAATTCACCTCGTCGAGGTGAATTTCCCCGAGGTGCCTTGCCAAAAGAGAATAGCATTCCTTAAACGACGGTAGCTAAACGACGCAAGGCACCGAAACAAGAGCATAGTGCCGGCCAATTCAACGCTCCTTGAGCGGCTGTAGGCCAAAGTGTAGCAAACAGTCTTTAGTGTAGCAGACGAATTCGAGGGAGAGGGTAAGACGACATTCGATGCACTGGTGGAGGAGTCGCGCACTATTCAAATCAAGGGGGGTTCTTTGAGGGCGTTGGCGCTCGGACAGGCTCTGGAAACCGCGATTCATCGCGGAATGCGAGGTCTTCAGACTATGCTGCTGGAGGCAATGCCCGAAGGAATGGGCATGGATGATCCGAAAATCATCACATTGTCATCTTCGTGGATTTCCCAAGTCGATGCTATCGCTAATAAGCCGGAAGATGGGGCATGCGCTTAGATATTCCAATCGAAGACCTTCCACCTTGGGGAAACAAAACCGACATGGTTCATCCGTTGAATGACTGAGCACCCAATTCTCGGTTGTAAATTCAGCGATCGGTCGCAGAAAAGAGACTCTGATTCGGGCTGAGATCGGGCATATGAAACCAGCACCCAGAATATAACGTATGCGATGATCCTACTCCAGTGGTCTTCTTGGACCGGCCGATATGCTCAACGAGCCCTCGGTTATTTGAATCGGGCGCGCTCCCTCTCCGACTGCCGTGGGTGTCGGCTCCTCCTCTCCCTCGAAAATATAGACGTTCTGCTACATTGCTTGCGACCCATTGGCCGTTTACCCCTTGAGCGGGGGGTATACCACATTTGGACCAGGATCGAATGTGGATGAATGCATTCGGGCTGTCGGCGAGAAGGTTCTGTGACGCGCTGAATTGAAAAACTGTAGGGTGCTGAGCAGCGTTCCGTGGCACATGCGGCAAAGCGAGATGGTTGGGTAGAACCACGGGAAGAATGTATACGTTACATGGTGCACCATGGAACACAAAAGACCTTACGCGCCACTGAAGCGAAGAAGACAGAATCTTGCAATTGTTGAATGCAGATGAACGGGAAAATTGGCGTTCTGAGTTGCCATCATAGTGAGGAAGACGGAGTCTGGGTTTCACTAATTGTTTAGCTTTTGCCCTCGGCGGACGGAACGAGAACCAGGATCACAGCGTTACCAAGCACTATTTCGGAGGCTACACAGTTTCTATTCGAGATACAGTCTTGCACTACGAGAAAAATCTACGCGGCATGAAGATTGACAAGATTGAGCGAGCACGATGCCCCCGCTGCAAGGACGTCTTTGAACCAGTCGCCTAGTCGGGGGAATTCAACCGGCAGGCCGTCAGAAGCGGATTTAGCAATGATCGAATTTCGAAGTTCTGTTGCCGCCATAAGTGCAGCCATGCCAGGCGGATGATTCACCCGGAATCCCAACTCTATATTTACCTTCCAGACAATCGGTCCTATGCTGACCGCAGAGGATTGTACAGTCGATGGCGACGAAGTGAGACCAATGACTTGAGACCGAAAGATGACTCCGACGCCGATTCCGGCTTTTCTGCTTCGTTCACTGCCTCACTGCCTGTTGGGAGGAAATCATCCAGTTCAACCGATTCATTCGAATCAAAGCAATATTCAGCTCATTCCTTTTCCGCCCCAGATCAGGCTACGATCCTCATGAGAGGTGACTCCCTTGACAACATTTAGTTCTTGCGAAGCGGTAACTCTGGTGGCGTAGCTCTGTCCATATCGAAGTCACAGGAGTTTGAGAGTCATACGTTAGTCCTCGACAATACCGCGGTGACTGAGCGCTGCTTAGCACCCTACTGTTTTTCAATTTGGCGCGTCGCAGCACCTCGTCGCTGACAGCCCGAATGCATCCATGCACACTCAATCCTGGGCCAAATGTCGTATACCCTTGAGCGGGCAGATGTCCCTTTCAAAATGCATCCATTTTATAAACAAGGATCAAATGATCGCCTTTCCTCTCGCGTAAAGAACTGAACCGACGAATGCATTCATGCTTCTCAATCGTTTTCTGACTCGGTTCGGAGATACGCCTCCTCTCCGGTTACCGAAACTTAATCGAAACCGATAAAGTTCTCTCCGGACTGTTCAATCTAGGCTTTCCGGTGAGTCAGCTCTGCTCAACTGACCCTCACTCAACTAGGATGAAAGACAGAGGTGGAAGATCGCTGCTTCGAGGGACCGCTCCGAAAAAAGTTTTAGCGTCACTTATCCATCATCATCCGACCCGTTGATCCTGAGGGTATAGTCTGACCGGATGGTTTCACTGACCTCTTCGCCATCTGATAGGAACTCTCCGATGAGCTGTCTGTCTGGCCGCTTCCGACTCTGCGAAAGGCTGGCGAAATCTCGACAAGTAGAGCGTGGTAGCTTGTCTTTTGGACGAACGTTTCATAGCCATCCTCTATCTCGTTCGTGAAACTCGGTGATGAAGAGGATGAACGGCGAGTCTAACATTCACGAGCGGCCCCGGTCGGCATCTAGGCGCGTTGAATAGTCGGGAGATTCGATCAAACTCGCTGGCTCTGTCCACGCACCCCGCCGAAACGCAAACAGGTGTGCCCATGGGTCAGGCTTCGCCTGCGACTTCTGAACAACATTTTCTCTTGTAGAATCATGACGTCGTCAGAGTACTCCTCCTCCAGCGGGGACGAAAAAGAGGAAGAAGTGCCAACAACCAGGAATCTCAGTAAGGATGAAGTACAAGCCATTCTCTCGCAACATCGTAGCGCATCCGTAAAGCTAGTTGCCGAGTGCATGAGCTAAAAGCTGAGCTGGCTCTCTGCAGGGAACTCGTCGCGTAACCGGAAACCACCGGCGAGGAAAGCCACGAAGAGGACATCGTATGCTGCGGTCAGCTCGGATGAAGACGAAGCTCTAGTGATAAAAAGAACAAGGGTTTCTCTGCGCTGTGAGATGCCCTCCTTATTCAGCCATTTGCCTCTAGCGGATCATTTTAAACTATTCTGCTTTGCCGTCTCGTTAATAATGCATATCTTCATCCCGTAGCGCGTGGTAGGGAAGAAGAGGATCGCCGGTCGGAGTCAGCGGTGGGGGATGAAGGTTCGTGAACATCTCCTCAGCTGTAGAAGTCTTTGTTTCGTCCTGCTTGAGTTCCTCTCTCGAATAGCGCGTCGTTGAAGAAGAGCCCTCACCTAGGTACTTGCTGTGACAGTCGGGTGCGACTTGGGATGAAGTTACATATCTTATCCTTAAACTATGAGAGGTCATGTCTGCTTGTCTGTTACGGTGTCAACGAGAACTCTCTCGCTGGTGCCCGACAAACGGCCTGAAATCGTTACGGAATGATGAACAAACCGCTGCAATAAAAACACATGAGTTTCGCGAGGCGCGAGTTCCCGAACCCCGTCTTTCGAAGCTGATCCACTCGCGGCGGCCGCTCAACCAGTGCCACGTTGACAGTGCTCTCCACTGATCCGAGCTCCATCTATGATGGAGATGAAATGACAAACTTCGAGCTACGGCGAAGCCACGAATCACTGGCGAACGAGCGCTCGAAGCAACGCAGACGGCCGTCTTCAGGCGGGCAAAGCCCGTCTTATCTGGATATTGGTATTCAAAAGCCTGATAGGAAACCAAACGTTGAATGTGAATTCCTCGATATTTCAAGATGATGGGGAGCCGGCCGCGAGTTCGGATCCATCTCCTACGCGAAGGTCCGTGAGAGAGGCAACGAACTCTAAGGAGCAGAGAGGAGAACGGCCGCACAGAGCTGATAGTATCGAAGGCTCATCAAATGAAGAACAGCTACCGATAAGCCCGAAAAAGGTGTCTTTCAAAGCGGGGCCATCGGGTACCCCTTCGCGCGGAGCTGGAGCAAACGGCGCCGCCCGCACACTCGCCAAACAAGGTTCGAATTAACGCAAGGTATCTCGGATATTTCCTAGTGGCTCCAGCTTTGAGTTGTGAATCGAGAGGTCTGTGCAGCGTTACCCGCGCCCCAAAATATCGTCGTCTTCGCTATTGCGAACATATAGCTTCAGTCGGGAATCTTGTACTCGGCTAAGCGAGGCAACCAGGCTGACCGTAGCTATCGGAATATAGTTGATTTCTTGATAACACGCGGACTGATGGTCAGAGGGGCGGAAAGAGCGAGGTGACTCCTCTGGAAATGCTCAGGAAATCTCGGGGAAAAAATTCAAAGAGACAAAGCACAACCTCGATTATTCTTATCCCGATTATTTCAACCATTCGGATACTGATCTCGATTATTTCAACCTCTCGAGTTCTGACCTCGATTATTTCAACCATTCGGATTCTGACCTCGATTATTTCAACAATTCGGATTCCGACCTCGATTATTTCAACTTTAATCTCAGTACAACCCCGATTGCTCATACTTCGATCACATCACAACCCGTATTATCTCCATCTCGAATGCTGTACAACCTCGATTGTTTCAACTCTCGATTATTCCAATCTTTTGCCGCATTGAACAGTTGAAGGAATCGAAGTTGTACTGCATTACAAAATCCGGTGTCGATAATGTCTGGGGAACATTTTGAAAAGAGCGTGATCGCGCTCAGGTAGGTGCTTTAAAATTCGATATGGTGTGAGGTGCAGAGTGTATTGAATTCGTTCTCCGTTCCACAGGGAACGAAATTCCTGAGCAAGAGCTCGTCCCAGCCTGGATCCATAGCCTGAAAGTCAGTAAGTTGGACCACACTTCCATTTGTATATTGTATATATTATAGAGGCATCTATTTTCAAGTTAGTATTGGAGCGCCAGAACTGAGAAGCAAAGAGAGCTGAATCCCTCGGTGATTTCGTCCGCGGAGATCAATCAAATGTGCCATTTGAGTTTGAAATGGCGAACTCGAGTCTGATCAGTTTGTTTCACAGATACGGCAATGATGGGAGACCTTGCCGCCGAAATGCGTCTGCTACGAGAGACGCTCATCTTGCAAAATCAGAGGACATAGAGCGCACCTCTAGAGAGTCAGCGATATCGCGTGGAGCTTCATGGTTGATTCAGCCCGCGATATCCGCCTGTTATCTTTCTTATCCCAAAGTACGATCGGTTTGGAGGCCGAACTACTGATCCATACAATGTCCCCCTCTCCAGGATCGAATTTTGATAGGGAGTGGGTCCGTATCTCCCGAATCGTCTTCACGTCAATGTAAACTAAGCTCCCTGTACACATGATTATGCGCTCCATCAGATATTTGTGCTCGCGGAAGCAGCTCTAGGAGGACATCAAACGCAGCTGAACGAGATGTCAAAATGTGTAGATATCTTTTCAACGTGATGTCGACTTGTTCATCGGAATGCCTGAACGGCGATCCACTACTCTTAATCAAAACACTCGATTTGTGGCAGCGATGATCTATTTATTTCGCCCAAGGTTCCCAACATACTCAGCATCCAGAGATGATGAGGAGAACTTGAATCACACCGAGTTCACTGTAGAATGCCCTTGAAGTCCAGTTCTTTGAGTTCGGCTTCGGTCAGCTTGAGTTCTTCGATTTCTTTCGCGATCCATTCTTCTGTCTCCTTCTTCTCGATTTCAAAAGACTTCTGCAACTCCTTCAGTTCCCCGTGGTAAGCTTCCATTTTATCAGCTTTGATCTGTGAAATAAGGAAGCTCTAATGCGGGATTTCGAAAGCCCAGTTCAAGAACGTCGTTCATCCATCCCTCGACAGATGGAAGAAAAAATAAAGTGGGTTCTAGGGAAAATGGCAGAGCTTCGCTCACGGCCCCTGCGTCCGAACGTCCACGCGTCGATCCGTATGCCGTTGAACACAGTATATCAGAATTTCCGCAACTTGTTTCCTTTCGGAACCCTCACCAAAGACATTCACGTTCTCCAATCCGACGTCGATAGCGAGCTAGGATCGCGGATCAGCAACAGAAAGCAGGGCGAAAGAATGATTCCCAGTCGGCTTCTTGAAGACATTCCTTGCAAAAGTTCTGAGCAGAGACTGTCAACGGCTCAGGACTCCTGAGCCGCAGCATTCCTGCTACGTGGAAGGGGTGTGCCGCTTGAACTCGATGTCTACCCCCCAATAGCTCGATGGCGATTCCAGGTCGCGGGACAGAGGCAGTATCAGGCTTGGAATTCTTGGGTTCCCCACTGCTTCGATTGCACCCATGGAACCCAAGGATTCCTTGGATACCACTTTCGGTAACTAGGCTTTTTAGGTATGAACCATGACGTGGTACGCCGCTTGTGTGTAACTTTGCTCATCACTTGCCTTGTCGGTCCACTCCTGAGCCAGCCGACGCAGCTCGCCTTTCCGGGTGATCTGTTTGTGACCTTCTCCCAACGGGAAGAAGTTGTGCTCGATCTGGAGAACGTCTTTAACGAACTGGTACCTGGTTACGGGATACATTGCTGTTCAAAACACTGGATTCCGGAACAAGAGATCTAAAAGATGAAACGTAATTCGTTCTCCGTACAAGTGACTTCTTAGACTCTCAGAATGGGAACTCACCTCTGGGAATCCTGCCGACCCAGCTCTTTGAGATACTTGTTACGTTTTTGAACTGTTCTGTTGAATGCATCCTTCAGCCGTTTGTTCTTCTTGTGCGGCTTGGCGTATACCTCGTTGTACAGTCGGATTTTGAAGGTTCTGTAGGCAACTGGGAACAATGGAGCGTTCAGCTGACATCAAGGAGAATGACTGAAGTATCAAGCGTACTCAGTCATCTTTATGCTTATTGGTAGAAGAAAATAGATCCGAATATTCGAAGATGCTCCGTTGTTTCATTCTGGGTAGTGGAAGAGTTGGAACCGGTTCACTCGGCCGCCGATTGCGGGGAAACTCACTTTTGAATTCGAGTGAATCGTTATCGTAGGGATGTCTGCGAACAAGGTTCAAAAAGTCTTCCATACAGTTCCGATTGATATTCAGTTTGGTCGCGAGATCCACACTGAACACACGCTTGATGGCCTCTGGAGCACTGAGGATATTCTAGATTGTCAGTACCTCAAGAAGGAGTAATTTCCCGGCGAGGAATCCTAAATTTGCGGTACTCGCAGATGATGTGAGCTCAAGGTTGGAATGGATCATTGAACTAACTTTGAAAGCTCCGGCAACTCGGCAAATATTCCCACCGGTCGATCGCGGCTGAAATCTGGCAAACTCTTGGTTTTGTCACCAGATTCCTCCAGCAGATTCAGTTTCTTGGGGTACGACCACTTGAACGGCAAGTAGTCGACAGGCCAGGTCAAAATCTTCCGTCCACGAAACCTCTTCGGTATTGTGTCGATCACGATGGGTTTCAGCATTGAGCTCGCGGAGCGCAGCATGCTGATCTGCTACTTCGAGCCAGAGCTCTCGAAAAATTCAATGATATGACCCAATTGTCCAAAGTTCTCGATCGCGCACCGGCTACTCCAACAAGGCTCCTCCGCGAACAGGCTCTGCTGTTTACGTTCAATAGTTCCGACTTTTAGCTCATTTAGCAGAAGTCAGCACTTCGGAATTGCGGTTTCGGTTCGAAGTTTCCGTTGTGATGGGGCTCGACTGACCGTGTTAGCTCTCTCCCCTTGATAATAAACAAGGGAGAACTCACTAACAGCTCAGCCTCCGGCCGGACTGAGGCTTTACCGAGGGCTCCGAAGGGAGTCAGAGCAAAGAGCGAGAGCCTGGTGAACGGCAGCTCGGGATGGAATTGACACCCACCACGGAGCATCACAGAATCTCCGCCTGATGAGAGGCGTTATACGTAGAGGTTCCCTTGTTTGCTGTCTTCGGCCCAATGTGGATTGGAAGGCTCGGGCTGGGAACAAAGTTGGAGCAGCGGCCCGATCCTAATCGCCCGATCAGCATAGATCATGGTCATTTAATCCTTCGCCGTTCTTTTAACTAGAACGGGACCTTCAAAGCCTGGCATACGTTTTCCAGAGCTGTGTTTGCAATCGAATGCTCTTCCCTTCCAAGAAAAGTTTTTTTCCGTTCCTCCGGCCCAGCGAATCTCACACCCCAAGCCACCCGAAATTTTGGTACAGACACCCTTGCCCAGAACGGCGCCAGATTCAAATATGCACTGAAAAAAGTATTGCTCATCGGGCTCTATCGTCTTGAGTTTCCTATCGATCCACGTGCTGTCGGCATACACGTTACGTTTGTTCAATCGTTGAAAATTTTCGAAGAGATGGGGGATTTTAGGAGAGCTATGTCGTGGAGCAGTGGTTCCCAACCGAGGGCCCGCGGATCCTGGGGGGTCCGTCAAGCTTTTTCGGGGATCTTCGATGCGATCAAATGCTCCCCGATTAAGAGAGTTGAGAACACCGTCGGAGCAAACGTAATACACCCGACTTGCTGATTCTTGCCACAGAATCCGGAATTCGCCGAACTCTTCTACCTCCTGACGTTTCACTCATAAATCAGCATTCCACTGCTTTCTAGTATACCCTTGCTCTATTTTTTCTCGTCGTGCGACGAGCGGGGAACTCGCCAAGAGAAGTCGTCCGAGATCGAAAACACATGGTCTCTCTGTATTGGAATGCGTTCCGAACGAATGTTCCCGCTCTAACGGGAGAATTGCATACAGGAGGGCTTTCCCAGCGTAGTTCTTGCGCGTGACCCGTAATCATTCGGGCCACCAACGGCGTGATGGAAGCCCTTCTTCTGTTCGCGCCATGTGCCATGTGTCGAAGTGCGTGTTCTTCGTTATTCAAAGAAGACCGAGAGCAGGAAAGGGCCACCACCCTACGCAAATCTCGTTCATTAAGCACCCTTCATACTCTTCACATTCATCTGCAGCAGCAATTGTCGGCCTCAGAAATTGTCGATTCGTCCAGTCGGAGTTGTTAATAGAAAGTAGATTATCGACGGTGCATTGTTCTTATTCCTTTGACTGAGCACCCCAATGGCAATGAGCATCTGATACTCAGATGAGAGAATTTGGTGTATAAGCATGGAAGAAGGGTCGTCCGGGAACCCCCGAGCAGTACTGAGAGAGGTCCGCCGTTTCATAAACCCCTGTCGTAGTGGAATGGAAGGAAGGGGAAATCTTGTGTACCGATCAAAAGAGGAGACCCGAACGATTCGAGGAGTCGTCTGTTCAATCGTCTTCCTGACCCCAGATCAGATGTTGATCATACCGAATCGGGGGAGGAATGCCATGCCGGGAGGCCCAGTAGGAACGTCGCCCAGGTCATCTAAGGAAGAACGGGGAGCGGCTCGGAGAGGCATATCTCTGATTTTTTCAAGGGAGAATCATGTGGATCGGACCCCATTCTACATGAAGTCGAAGAGCTTCCGTCTCGTCCTCTTCACGACATCCCGATGAGACAGGAGAGAACAGCTCAAAGCGCTGGTCGGCACACCAGCAGAGCGATATAGCCGACTCCTGTTTGAGGCCATTCGCAAATGAGAAACAGTTTCTGATTGGCTGCAAAATTACAGATCTGCAGCACATTGTCTGCAGGCGGCGAATCTCAAACATATGTAGAAGCTGGTTTATAGCGGAGGCGAGCTCCCGACAAGAGGTACAGGGCCGTTGAACCTCATTGACAGAGCCGCGAAAACGTGGGAATAGGCATGTATTCCCGACACGGCGAGTGATTTTCAATTCGGCGAATAATTTTCGACCCGGGAATCGACATTTCACTCGGGGAACGGGGACCTGCATTCACGGACGCGTCCACCCCATCGAGACGTTACGAGAAATGCTGGATCTCAGTTTTCCGAGTCAAATAATGATTTCCGGGTCGGTGGGCAAGGTCGGTGTCGAGGTTTAACCGGGAGCACAGACATGAGCGAGCCCCGTCGTCCGAACTCTGCAGATGAACTCAGGTCCCTGTCCTCGCGATGTAGAAACAAATGATTGCCAAGGTGTCGGATTTCACCTTTCTTGGAACAGAGCGGGTTGGCATCTTCTGGCGGAGACCGAGGGTACCACGAGCTCATCGCTGTCATTTCGTGGGGGAGGACACCCTGCAAAGAAGCCTGGTTCCGACGCGGAAGCAGTCATCGCGGCGGAGGCCTGCGAAATGACAGGGCTAGCGGTCGCAGACTCGGACTCGCGAGTTCACGAGTCGAATTTAGGGCGCAAAATCCTGTATTTGAAGCCGATTCGTGTCCCGGTATTCGGTTTGGGCCGAGGTCAAGTGCTTCGCGCAGCATCATATCGAGGGCATGCTTCCAGTCACTTTCAAAAGTAAAATTATCCTTGAGCAACTTTCTCCTGGGAACTACATAGGCCATCCTCTCTCGCCGAATGGATCGATGGATGCCAACTACCGGCGACCGCTCGTCTCTGACTGACTGCGAGTGATTCCAAAACGAAAGTCAGCTTCCGATCCCGGTTGTCACTAGCTCAGAATCAGAGATTCTGGAATAAGAATCCGTATCCGAGATTTCGCGGCCTCAACTGGATCCAGACTCGTGGATTTTTGCGACCCCTAGACAGGGAAAAGGTGGTGATTATTTGCAGAACCAACTTCGGGTCGACCCTCATTGGAATTTTGATAAGCAAGCCATCCGTTTTTCGCGCATCGGTAAGCGGCGGTATCTGTGGGAGCAGCGATGAGTTCTCGCCTTCGTTGAGGGACAGGAATGCCGTAACAAACGACTCCGGCAAACGAGCGACAATGCCGTAGGAGTAAATCGTAAGCTTTGATGAGTGTTCATTCAGGATTAGGAGCAAACATCGGTCTTCCCCCGCAGTACCGAATGAGTCCAGATTCGCGGGACCTTCGATGAATGATTATCATAGGAATTAGCACATCGTTCCTGACTGGGGAATCTAGTACGAACATGACTGCGCTCGGAGCGCCGGCGGCAAGCTGGCGGTTCTTCGAGACAAGTTCGAAGAAGACAGCCAGATGGAGGGTGGACTCAAGGTAGGCTCGTTCGGAAATTGAGATGACGTAGGCAATCGGCTGAATGAGAAAGTCGGTCGTCGCCGGAGCTTTTGGGTTAGGGTCACCGCTTCTGTAACACCCGTCCTCCTGGGGGATTCCACAATGGCACGATCTGAGGAAGATTCATAGATTCCGGATTCCACTCTTCTGGAGCCGACTCGGCTCCGACTCCCTTGGAGTGACTCCATCTACCATAAGAGAGTGGACCCGAGAGACGAACGTAGCGTCCTTATCATTCTCAGCTTGTGACGCCCTTGCCCCGTAGGTTGTCCTTCATTGGCCGGGTTGCCAGCCAGGAAATCGCTGTCATGTGCTACACAGATGCGATGCCACAGAACATCATTGCCCGCTCCCCCAGGTTGAACCAAGTTCTGATATGCCTCTACATGCGTCCCCACCGCGTTGGGCTTACCCCTGTCGTTCCCTGTCATCTCGGTCGCCGAGGGTATCTGATTTTAGGTGTTCCAGGCCTGCTCGGTTGGGAGTATAAGGAGAATCCCGAACCTTGGGCGAGCACGGAGAAAGACAAAATGCTTCCTCATGATACGGGACATTTCAGAAAGAGGTTCGGCTCTGTTTTCTCGATCGCTGCGTGAGACGAGATCCCGCTACTTCGAGGATCTGAAACGAGACCCTGACATGACTCATCTGATATGGACGCTTGTTGGGCGTGCCTCCTCGACCCGCGAGGCGTGCCTCTTCCCAGGCACGGCCTGGTACCGAATGCCAACATTGGTTCGGTGCAAAAGTTCGATAGAAGCCAATGGTCGTGAATCAACGGGATCAAGACCGCTTCGGACATTTCGGCACCTGACGGCGGCGTTTAACTGTACATGAGACTATGCGTGGTGCTCATGTGTGTAGTGACCCTTCGTTGTTCTCAGGATTTCATGCACGTTTCCCATGCTTCAACCTCGGTAGGCATCTCTCCGGAGTGAGGTCCTTACAACCGAAGACTCACGCAGGACCCGTTTATTTCAAGTGAAGCCGCGCTCTCACTGGCAGCCGTTGCCTTGAACGAACGAGGTCTCAAGTCGCAAGGGATCTGATGGTATTCACTCACCACAGCGTCTGACAGGAGAGTTGGGTGGAGGAAAAGATGTGAGCTATTCTCATAAGTTTATGCAGTATCTTCAACTGTGATTTGCAAGACTCGTGTAAACTCTAGACGTACCCTGATAGGGAAGATAGGAGCCTGATCGGAGCCATCGCCATCCACCACACTGCACACATCGTTTTTTCGAATAGCGGTACTGCCGTGTCTGCCTCGGAAAGCGTTGCCAGAAGGCTCTCCTCTTCGAGATTCAAACACACGGCATCCACTGAATGCAGCTCCTCAGCGTAGATGGCTCTCCTGACCGAATGCTTTCATTTAACTCAGGTTGGAAAAAATATATTCAAAGAATTTTGGGAGGGTCTGAGCTTTGTATAAATATGGAGCTACTCCAAAGTATGAGTCAGACGGCTAGAAGAACGAATTGGGAACACTCGAGTCTGAGCTGAACGACTACTCGGTGCACAAGAGAGCAGCCATGCCGCAGCAAGGTGGTGGAGCACAGGAAGGTTCGGAGCCTAGAGGCAAGGGTAGTTCTTTAGATGACCTCCACGATCCCCCGCCTCAGAAACCGGCACCCAGAGATCCGCCCGTGAAAGATGTACCGCCCGCTAAACCCGCACCGCACGGGTGAATAAAGAGGTTCCAGATTTGGCAATGAGAAGCTAGAAAACTGTGTGATTTCCTTTATGCAACCGTAGATCGCCCTCCTCTGACCCCTAAGTCGCAGTCTGCTTTCGTGTGTGATTCGCTACCGATGCCCATCAAATGCAATCGAGAGGTCAAGACTCTACCCACAACAGATTTTTAACCATGTGATCAATTCCTCTTACGCTAGAAGCGGAATGTCCCGATCGCTTTTGTTGCATTCCTCCCCTTATCACTATAACCATTTTTGTACCGCACCGAGGAAGTGAGGAATCACAAACATAATCAACTCACGATGAAAAATCATAAGGAACGTCGAAATTCAGGGTGAAATCAGGAGGGTCACTCTGACCATACTCTTCTGGGAGGTTCAATCTGAGCATGATTTCTCAAACCTAGAGGAGTGATTCGGGAACCAATCTAATCATGCATCCTCAAACCTGAAGCGGTGCTTCCGGGACCAATCCGTCCTTACTTCTCCTACCTACGTCTATGGACCCCGGTCCTCACAGACCTCTTGTGCGTGACATCCTTCCACCGGGTGCTTGAGAACATCAGAAATGACAATAATAATGATAATATTTGTCATATTCATGAAAATCATAGTCAATAACTTTAATATGATAATGAAAAAATAATCATAGTCAAGATATGAATATTCCGACAATCACACCTTGGGTATGATTATTAATGCCGTGAACTGGATAGTAAATGATGAAATATTCCTTTTTAACGTTATCACTGGTTATAATCCAGAAGATTCGACTGATATCTCTGTATCTCCAATGAAGCTGGGCTATTGACCCACAACCTTAGCAGCCTGCCGACGCTCGGGCCTCCTTGTGAGCACTGTCACCGCGCGCGTCAAGCCTCGATTGTAATTTGTGTACATTCAGATGTTTCCTAAGATGATTTCTGTTAGCGAACGACTTCAAGCAAACTCCACAAGTGAACGACTCCCGGTTTGAGTGCCAATATTCATGTCTTCTCAGATAGCCTGCGGAGAAGAACTTCTTTCCGCATTAGGAACACTGAAACCGCCCCATTTTGGAGTGCACGGGCATATGCTCTTCAATGTTCAGATGCTCCATCGTGCAGGAACACTCTTGATCCGAGAGGCTGCATTCTAAGCTGACATTTAGAGAACACTCTGGGGGAGCAAGGGTTCTCTCGCGTTCGCCCGCGACTGAATGACGCGTCAACCTGTCTGAAATAGACGATTCTGAACCGCCATTCGTGCAAATTTGAGGATGCAAATGCCCCTCATCCTCTAACTCGTCTGTGGTAGAGCTCACAACACATGCATCCGGATTCATATTTCACCAAAGCGGATAGGGGGACTGCCTCCACAAGGCAGCCAGCTGACATATACAGGTTTCCAGAAGCTGGCAACTTGAAATGCTTTCCCGGTGATTCCACGAGAAATCATCAAAATTTGTAGCTGCAACTGCCTCACTGTCATGAGAGCACGATTGAATATCATATGGCTGCAAATGCACGCACACGCGACTGTGGAGAGAGTCTATTCATAGGATTGGTGCCGTAGATAAGCCTGACTTCTGACTGTTTTCTGACCATGAGCGCAGGACGTCTCGAAAACTCGTTTCAGGGATATGCAGAGGCTCGCATTCAGCTCATTCATCGAAGCAGGGTTAATCGATGCATCGCCATCCGTGAATCGCCGAGTCCTGAGAAGCGCTCATTCGTCCCACAACGTGTACGGTTTCTGCACAGCTTCAAACTGATTCCGTCCTTGAGATGCAAGCCCAGATTTGAGGCACGGGGATCACCCACGAGGGCCCGCCCATTCAACAAATTCAAGTCGACCCGACACGTACACCTCGGCTCCGCTCAGGACATATGACTCCAGGAACCTCGAGGCAAGGCGGGATCGACTTTTGGAAAGCTTCCGAGTCGGAAGTGACCAAGAAGAAGTCGCTAGCTATCGTGGTCTCCGATATAATTGTGTTTCCAACAGTTGAATGCTATCCCACACTGTGAACGTAGTTATGAAACCTGGAGGAACGAATGATGAATCCATGAATGTATGGAGGACGATGGCTATCAGCAGCTGTAATTGTCGTTTTGATCGACGTCGCTACGGCGCGGCTCTTAGTTCATGTCGTTTTCCCCGACGATCGGAGCCTCTTCGAGGATCCTCCGTCCGGAATTCGTGGCTCATCGTTCAGGTGTGGTTGCTGTCTTGGAACTTGGCGAACCACCTCTCCACCGTGGAAAGAGACGAAGTGGCTTAACGGAACACGGGTTTCAATTGCTTCGTCTCGGCTGCTGAATTCCCCTTGAGGAACTCGTGGAGCATTGCGCTCCGGATCAGTTGATCTCGGTTGGCCATCTCGAGGTGACGGCTGGAGTTTTTGAAACTTTCACGAACTTCCAGCGTATCCCATCCATGGGACCGTTCAACTGGCGGAAGAAGGGTCATCGAAAAAACACAAAAATATTGAATCTTCGGGAGCCGATATCTCCGCTTTGCCGTGGCCAAAATGCTCAATTCTTTTTTTGAAACCGCTTATTTCTTGACGAACTTCGTGTTTCTAAAGGGAAACCAGGGGGTCACAATCTTAGTTTCGCCGGAACCGCAAAATCGCGATTTCCCGAATTTCGACCCTTTCAGTAAAATCGATCCTGTGAGCACGGTGCTTTTTAGAAAATGTTGCGGTTGATTCCATCTGAAAGCCGACTGGATTTCGCACATTTCGTGTATTTTGTTATCTTCCTGCGCCACCTGGGAGCGGAGTTATGAGCGATTTAAATCAGGGGCCCAGAACTTTTGCATCCACCCAATATATTGTCGGGTCAGAGATTTTATGCAATGATCGGTTTGACTCCTATGAGCACGCGAGCTGTGTGAGACGAGGACGGGGGTCACGCGTGAAGGTTTCCTCTCCCAAAATGTGTATTTTTCATAAATGTCACGCATGTTTCTAGACAGCCCTCGTATGCTAATGGAGTGGCTCAAATCGTTAGCGCATGAAGTCCCTGGCCCTGGAAATGAGCGTATGATAAGATCAGCTTCCAATCAGAATTCTCGGAGAGCGCTCTCGATCGGAGAGGACAGAATTCCCTCGGTTCCATGAGGAGTCACTCAGGGAAAAAGTTTCCAGCGCAGACGACTGACGGAACTGCGGCAATAGAGCATGAAAGCCGTTTCAGGCACGTCGTTGAGATATTGAGTTCCAACAGCTCACCGTCCAGATTGAGCAGACCACTCAAAGAATGCTCGCGAATCCATCTCAGCACAAGCTCCGTGGCTTCATGATCCCGGAGAGACTTTTCCCCCGACGCGTTCACAACCGTGTCATAGAAGTACCACCGCCAGGGAGCTGGTTATCAGCGACGATACTCAGTATCGCTGTCGTACTGAGCAGCGCGGACGGCTCTCGTAAATCAAGTAGATTTGATAGGGACATGGCCATGCTTTTCCATGGCCTTCTTGAGGCAATGGAAGAGTTTTCATCCGCCGCCAACGGGAAGGCATACGCTGACCTCACAGTACCGAGACCATGACAAAACGTACTCATCATGTTCTAGAGCGACCTCCACCCTTCGAACAATCAGAGCGAATGACGGGCAAGTCTGAACCGGCTTTACATTTGTACTAGACAGTGCGGAGAAGCGAAAGGACTCAGAATCTGCGCACCTATTCGAAAAGAAATCACAGGCCTCTTGCATATCATATCGGCTGGAAGAGTCGGCTAGGGGACTTGCCTCGAGCCCGATTGCCGCGAGCCCGAGTACCCCGAGCTCGGCGATTCTCCGAAGGGGCCCAGCTGCGCTTGCTCGGTGTGATAAGTAGGGGTGTCCATCTGACAGAAATTGCCCGGTGTTACGAAAATCCCGCGGCCATGCGGGTATAACCAACGGTGTCCTCCCGTTTCCCCGAACCCATTTTTCCGAACCCGCTTCGCGAAACCGTTCATCCGAACTCGGTACCCTAACACCGTTTGCCCGACCAGAGACCCTCTCCTGATTCAAAGAACCTCGGAGTAGATGAATCTCTATGCAGAACGCGGAGTCCGCGAAAGCGAACTTCAAGGGAAGCGCGTCATGTTGAGGATTTTCCCCTGAACAATCTGATGGATTTTGCATAGAGGGATCCAGTCACATATCCCGCTAACCTATAATCTGGAATCAATCATTTTGGATTTGCTGAATATCACAATAACTCACATCAGGCTTTGGCAGCTTGGTGCGGCCTGCGGGCCTGATCTGAGCTCCACAAATATGAGAACACGTCGATGTGACGAACGGAAAGTGAACACTTCGCTGGCCGCCCTCTCACGGAAGGCGATTTCACCGAAAACGTGCCATGATCGCAGCGAACCAAGTGTGCCCTGAATCTCCCGAAAAGTTCACCGATTTGAGCTTTTCAGAAAAATCATAACAAGGAGAACCGGTGAAGTCGCGACCAATATCACGGAGCAGCTCGGCCAGCGAGTTGATGACATCGAAGCTGAGAGATACTGCCTAATAGGCATAACTCGTAAAATTTCAGCACCGTCATTCCCGATGCCGAGCGTTAGCGTCAATGGTCGGTCGACTGCACGTTTCTTCCCGATTTCCCGCCCTTATTCGTCTCGACTCCGCGCTCTACATAGAAGCCCTTTTCACTAGGAGGGTCTCGGAATCAGGAGAGCTCTGTAACTTTTTGAAGCGAAACGAGAAACGATATAGTCAGTTGGTTGGCCTTGAAATTCAGTCGAATGGATGAGCTACATTTCGCAAAATGACAGCCCGAAGAAAAATGGCGGAATCCCGACCCAGTTTGACCAACCTGTAGGAGTGGCCGGAGATCACATGCCCGCGGGGCGCCGGAGTTTGCCGGATGATGATAATTTTCAATCGGTCAGCAAGAAGCCCAGCTTCGCCGCGAAACGCCCGCGAAATCATATTAAGAGCCGATTTATCTGGATGGATTCACCCAGAACAGGACACAAGGTCGATGATAAAGAATTCGTGACAAATGATCATCGGAGCTTTGTTGACTCAGTGATTGCCCCAGATAGCATTGCATTCAGAGCTCACCGGAGAAAACACACAAACACACATCGACGTACGATTAGAAGCTTTTCCGCCCTCAGGCTCTAGGGGCCGGAGATATTTGCCACGGTTCTTGCCCGTGGTGGGCCCGAATAACATGAGATTCATTAGAACCACCCCTGAGAAAGAGCGCGATCGACATGATACAGATCCTACCTCCGACGCTGTGAGCCTCCTTTCGGGCCGCATCGATGGAATAATGGACGTTTCGTGCGCGACTAATTGGCAACTCGGCCATCTTGTCAGTGCCGCTTGTGATTTCCATCTGATCACTTGAAAATTGACAAGATTCATTCAATACATAGGTTCTCCTCCATAGATGAGAATGCCCGCTCACAAAACGTTCATCTTCGGATTGGCTGCAGCCATGAATTCTGACGAATCGAAGCTCACCACTGAGTCCAACATTGTGTCGCCACCCAAGGGCGTAGCATTGACGGTGTAAACGTCTGACAATGAAAAATCGTAGGCAGGAGATGAGATGCTCCCTCTCGAGCCAACTGTTGCCAGCGATGTTTCGTCGTGTGAGTTCAGCGTATAATCTCTCACGAGCCGAAATCGTCTGGAGAATATCCCGACTCAGGGAAATGCGAAAGGAAAATATTCCAAGTCATTGAAGTAGCTGATCAGGAGGCAACGCTCAACAACCTGCTCGTGGTGGAAAACCATATTTTCGAATCTCCTCTGACAGCGCTCGATGGGAACAGCGAAGTCAAAATAGACAACTCCTAAGAGTCCACAGAGGAGTTGTCACAGGTGGTGCATGACCAGCATCAATGCACCACTGGACTCTGATGGAACGAGTTAACTTCTTGTCTCGGGAGTCTGAATTCCACAGTCATTGTTAAAATTGATGTGAGCGGAAGTAGGTGCTCTCTTCCTCATCAATGCGAACCAAACTCTCTGATCCATCTCAACCATGGAATGGGTGCGACAGCGACCGCTGAGGTTCTTGCATTCGAAGCCCAACTACGCACAAGCTGAGGGAGCTAGCTGTGGCCCCTCTCTACGTAGGAAGCGTTCCTTTCCGGAATACGACCAGAAACTGATGCCCGTTCCTTCGTCGCTGTCGAGCCATTCTTATTAAGAAACGCTGCTTCCCGATCACTGACGTGCAAGAACATCGGAAGCAAGGGTTATGAGCTTGAAAAGCTCGAGCCATCGCTAGCGATTCGCGGCTAGATGAGAACCTTGCTTTCTGGTGTTAGACAACAGATTGGCGTTTCTTCGCACAAAACAGGTTTTGATAGAGAACACAGTGCGTGACAGCTTCGTGTTTGCCGAAAGCGTGTCTTTTGAAAGCTGACTGAGTGATTCTTCCCAACAGTCATTCCTGTCCGTAGTCCGGTAGCTTGCCCACGCTCCTCTAGCCGGCCGGCAGGCCGTCAGACTGGCGAGTATCTTCCGCTGAAGGAGGTATCGCACGTTTTACGTTTGCAAGCATCCTAGTCAATCGTTTCCTTCATTCACGAAAGACAATTCGTAGAAGTAGAGCTGGTGGCAGGAGCTCAGTTTATGCTCGGCGGCAACGGCGGGCCACAGGGTGTGCTCAAACTGCCACAGCTGCGCACCTCTCGCCGCGGGTCGCGGAGTAGTACCGCATGGCCTTTCCGACTACGGCATTACGAACACAATTGACAAAGCCGTCTCATCAAAAGTCCACAAGTGTTTCACCCACCAGACTGAAGGAATTCCCTGTGAGTTCTGCCCTTGGTGGACTCCGACCATCTCTGGAATCGGAAGGGTTGTCCGAGGGAAATTTCCGTGGCGCGCGATTCCTCATCCAAGTGCTCAGTGAAATGTTCCACCGGTTGTCATGATCGCGGTGCAGTGATCGGAACCCTCGTGTGTGTCAGGAAACCCTTGAGAGAATTTGCGGAGCCTGAGCGCAGAAAGCACCCCCACAGGAAAATAGCGGAGGAGAATGGAGAATCCAGCATACAGAAAGTCCACAGGGGCTGATACCATCACTTCTCCCAATGCAACTGTTATCGTAGATGAGATGGCATTACGACGGAGCGTTATTTTCAATGAAGGGCGCCTGAAACATGAGGAAAAACTCTTCCTCGACATGGTCCAGGCTGGAGATATCCTCAATCTGAGGGATCTCTTATCGGTAAGTAAGGGAGTAGCGAATGCCTGTTGTTTCATTGGCAGCGTTGCTGTTCCGGATTTTCCATGTTCGAGTGCAACCTGCTGTCTTTTCGATTCCCGGATATGGCCGCTCAGACTCGTTCGGGAACATATGTTACGGAAGAGACCGTGAGAATTTGAAATTCTAGCAGTGTAGTAGCTCTTCAGTGTCGGCTCGATTTTCTTAAATCCATAGTGCTCGTCATGGATGGGAATTCGGTTCCTTATGGAAACATAAGTCATCTACGAGAATCGTTGTGTAGAGGTCAAACTCTGTCGCATTTTCTTCAAAGCTGCTAAACCATGTGCAATGAACATAGTCAGCCAGGTGGAGATGGTACGGGTACTTTCCCACCAAGAACCTTGATTGCGACAGAAGTATTTCTCCTTCCTGGAGGGAGCTTCCCCGCCACAATTTATAAGCGCTATACGGCGGATAGTTTAGGCGAGATCGATGCTCCGGATGCTCTTGACGTCCTAGTCATGATGACGGTGAGACTCTCCCCGGAACGTCGTAAGATACAGAATTCCCTCCTGCGAATTATTCTTAAGCACGCCCAACGACTCTGCCCTCCATGGAACACCGAAACTATAAGTCCGGGTCGACAGCGGAGAAAATATTCGAGGGGAAGAGTCGCCATCGGTACGAGCCACTCATCAATTGAAACGGCTGTCGGAAACGGCTTTCTCTTGGTGTTACGCAATCCGCTCTGTTGTTCTGACGATGTGCATGGGTGTCGGGTTCCATTGTTCTGACCGAAACTGTAATAGCGTTCGAGCTGCACTCCTGACCAAGTTCAATGGTCGTCTACGCAGGAATCCTAATGAGCTGAAACGACGGTATCGTGTCGATTTGAAAGATCGCGTTCCTCTCTCTTATACTCGAGCAGATGTACGTTGCATCGTGAATCTGAAGATCATGCCAAGGACTGGGAGTAATGACGAGAAGTGAATCCGATGTAGAACCCATGGGGCGCGGATGGCATAACGTACACCTCAACATTCTCCATGAACCAGAAGGACGATCGGCAGGGATTTTCATCCACCTTTCCGATACTTCCTCCCTGGGCGGTATGAGCAAAACACCTCAGAGCTCTTGGAACAGTCAAACGATTTGAGCGACAAATCATTTCCGCGGATGCCCTCCCACCGGATGCCTAGTCACTGAGGTCCCGAATCCCTAGATGTTGTCTAGGTGGCCCTGTTTATGATATGCGAATGACAAAACGCATCAGTCACACACCGGAACATCGGTTGTTGATTATTTTCTGCCTTGCTCATTCGACCATCGCAGCAGACTGCATTCCACCCATACGAGCGGAGCATGTCGGGGATCCTGGCTTCGTTCCGTCGTTCGTTCGCCCCGCCGCAACCATCCTGTCAACTACTTGGATTGTGATGGTTCGGGAGTGGCGACCATGACAATGCATGCGAAATTTGGCCGATTGAGTAGCAAAGCAAACTACATCTGCATAAAAATAGATTTGTTCCGCGCCTCTTGGAGCGATTCGACGTCACTGTCAATCCGTCTGAAATGGAGATCGAAACGTCAAGTACCTCGCCCCACCGATTACTGTGCCATCTTCTCTGTTCTTTCTCGCGAGTTTCGAACCATCATATCCCAAACCATTGTTTCCGTTTCTATCTCTCTGCAGAAATATCCCGATTTGAATATCAATTGCTGTGACTTCAAAGGTCACGGAGCCCTCGAAATCGCTGTTCGAGCTCACGACCTCCACATGATGCGGGAGATACTGAATCAACCAAAGCTAGAAACCGATCTCGTGTACAAAGCAGTTCTTATCGCCATCGAAGAGAATCTGATTGACGAAGTCAATTGTCTCCTTGAAAGGTAAATCACACCCTTCGACTAACGCACAATCGATCGCCGCAATATTTCGCCGTACCACGGCTCAGCCTCCTATGATTCCCCAGCCCATCAGCTCTACGAGCTGCACGGGAGCAGCCGTCGGAGTACCCGAATATATTTGTGGATAACATGACACCAATCATGCAAGCCGCCATACTTCATCGGTTGGAGATAACCAAGCTACTCTTGGACAAAGGACACTACATTGAGAAACCTCATCCCCGACAATGTGAGCGCTGGGCTACACTGGGATCGGTCCAAGGACTGCAGAATCCAACGCTCGGCCTTCCAAGCATTCCCCATTTCAGGCACTTGTGATCTCCGATGCGGACGTGAAGATTTTCATGAGGAGCTCTCTCAATCGCAAATTGAACTCAATTCTCTGAGAGGTCTCGCTTCGCCCGTATATTTAGTGCTCACCTGCTCGGATCCAATCCTAACAGCGTTTTACATGTCTAAAGATTTGGCTGAGAAGGCTAAGGAAAGACCCGAGTTTCGAGATGAGTTCATCGAGCTCTCGGAGCAGTGCGCGAAGTTCGCCGCAGGACTCCTCGACCAGTGTCAAACTTCGGAAGAGGTATAGGAGCTGATATATTGTTTCATCAGAAACAGCGCGGTTGCAGACAATAGTACCACGAGGAAGGATCCGTTCTGTACTTGAGAGATAATTTTGTTGCGTTGTTCCCAGGTTCAAACAGTTCTAGCCCAGACGCAAGGTTTCCCGGATTCAAGGCCTTTCCGATTCCCCCGACTCTACCTAGCGATTTTGCTCGAGCAGAAAGAATTCGTATCTAGACCGAATTGTCAGCAAGTTCTACGCACTCTATGGCTGTCTGGCCTCCCGGAGTGGTACTCTTGGAGCTTTTACCGGAGGTCTCTATACGTTGTCACACAAACACTGTTCACACCGCTCCTATGCCTCACGTTCCTGCTGTTCCCGCGCGCGAAAATCCTGGATGTCTTCAAGGTCCCAATGAACAAATTCATCCATCACATCACTTTGTACCTAATCTTCCTATCTCTACTTCTCATCACGCTCTTCTACGGTCGGCGAGATCAGTTTCGATTGCGCGCCCTCTGGAGCGAAGTTCTCGTCGGAATCTTCGTGGTAGGCTACGTTTGGGAGCTGCTCTTAAGTGTGTACACGCTGGGGCTCCGGATATTCATGCGGTCCATGTGGTCGGTGTATCAACTGATCATGTTTTTCTTGTTTCTCGTCGCTGAAATCCTCTATTTGATTGTATTCGCCACTTCACGCACCATAAAAGACAATCTGCAAAGAGAACTCTGGCCGTGGTACCATCCTTACTTGCTCGGCGAGTCCCTTTACGCTATAGCCACAGTCATGGCGTTCTGTAGATTGCTGCAATGGTGTCAGCTGAGCAAAATCATAGGACCTCTCGGGATTTCCATGAACAAGATGACCGGGGATATTTTCCGCTTCATGGCCATCCTGGTGATAGTGTTCGTGGCCTTCTGCGCCGGAATAAACTCCATCTACAAGAACTACAAAGGAAACGTCGTGCTCGTGCGGGGCGTCCGGAATATCACACAGCCCGCCGCTTTTGTCGAGTGAGGCTCACTAAATTTTTCGTTATTTCCATAGTTCACGAACATCAGTCGCACAGGCTGCATAGAACGACGAGCGAAAGATGAATTTAACCAGACTTTCTTCGACCAGCATCGGCCACACCCTCAAATCCCTCTTCTGGGGAATTTACGGAATGGGCTCGCCAGAGTATGCCGATTTGGTGGTCTCGCAAAGCGTTTCCGCTGCTGACCGGATTCGAAAACACTACTTCTCGGAAATAGTGGGCTACAGTTTGTGGGCGTTGTTCCACATCTTCACAGTGATCGTCCTTCTGAACATGCTAATCGCCATGATGTCTGACAGCTTCCAGCGGATTCAAGTGAGCAGGTTACGAGACTACAATCCTCGTGATGTCGTACCCGAATGCAGTGCGCCGGACCATCTCTGAGCGACTCGGAACTTTTCCATTTCATTTCCAGGAAAACGCTTACAGAGAGTGGATGTTCGCGCGAGCGTCCCAATGGATCCAGTACTTTGACAATCATACAGCCATACCAGCACCGTTCAACCTGTTGCCTTCGGCCTACTGCTTGAATCAAGCCTACGAGATCGGTCGCTCACTCTGGCAGCAGGTGAATCGACCATGTTCTTTCGAGGAGCCTCCTCAACCTAAAAATTGAGCCCCAGCTACTTGAGGCGAAAGCACGCATGCGCTGTCGGTTCTCAAATGGAAACCTCCTCTTTCCAGGAGTGGCGGAGGGCCCGTCAGCAATGTTCACCGGAGCGAGCCTGCTTCCCAAACTATGAATCCGCACGCGAGCTCCAGAAACGATATCAACACAACTACGAGGTATAGAACCTGCTGCCTCTAGGCGCCCACCATTCGCAAACCACACGTGCGCGAAAGCAACAGCTTCTAAACCAATGCCTCTTTCCAGACTCTGATTATCTTGTTGATACGACGCTACATGCAATCGAGGGAGATGGTCGAGAGAGATCGGGCTCTCTCCCGCGTACTCTCGTCATTCCTCTCCCAGGACTATACCAACAAACACGAGTCCTGGCTACCTCCGGGTCAGACCGCACAGCAGCCACAATCCCCAGCGTTACAACCAGTAACCCTAAGAAATCCCTCGAAACTCTGGCTGCTCGGTGGCCACAAATGAGAAAATAAAAGTGGAACAACCTGAACATCGGATGTCTCATATCTCATGTCCCATGAAGGCTACAAAGGATCGAAGCAGATCATTCGCACTACTCGCGAAAGCCAGGCATGATTGATCCTCTCAACTTTTCATGTTTCGGTCGGAGAGTCAATTCCACGGCCTGATGCTGATGCAGCCCCTCCTGTGGCATCCAGCTCGCGCGTGAGAGCCTCGACCAGATTCGACACTGATTTGATAATTTCACTCCATCGGATCTTTGTTGTGGTCTGAACGACACCCTCAGTCTGGTTTGAACTTGGGATGAAATGAAAACCTCTTCTTTTTAGCTAGGCTGTGCTCCCTCTGCAGTCATCGAAGTCCACCGAGGGTATTAGCAGCAAGCATGGATAGTCTCTCCTTCGTTTCATATCATCTAAAACTCTGGATTCGTTCGATGTCGACAAGGATTGTTCAGAAAGGGAACGTTCCTCATGGTCCCATGATGAGAACATTGACGGACATTCCTCTGATTAGTCTGCCTTCGTCTTACTAATGAGTCTCTCCAAGCGTGGATGCGACCATTCCTGGATCAAAGGCTTCCTCACACATTCAACAATCCGGCTATAGCTGAAGTTGTCGTTTGCCTGTGTATGACCTCGGCCGAAAAAAAGGCGGAAGTCGTTAATGTAACAAACAGTTCAGTTTTCGCTTCGTTTTGTTGGCAGTTGTATCGGACAAGTGCCAGAGAGTAGAAGCCGCGAGGAAGTGAAACTAAGCTAAAGATTGAAAACGGGAGTCTTTCACGTGGAATGGAATGCTGTTGTTTTATTGACTGTATTCACCCAGAACTTAGACACAATGACTCGGAAGTTTCCAACCTCAAGCTTCTGCGACCGTTGAGGTATCTCTACCTGGAATGAGAAATCAAGTTGAGGTCCAGGAATATCACTTGGCGATCGATCCGATCAAGCAGAAAGAGAGCGATGGCTGTAGGCGTCACAAATGAACATCCCCTCGTGGGCAACGACGGATGTTGACCGTTTCTGCCGTTTCTTTGGACGCTTCGAACTATGTATAGTCCCGGGACTGCACCACGTCGTTCGAAACGACCGCGAACGAATAGTTCGCGAATCAGTAGGCTCGATGAGATCCGCATACGTACTTCTGTGCGAGGTTCGTGTTGAGGCTCGTAACGGTAGGAAGACCATTGGAACCTTTTCAAATCTCTGTCAATGTTCTCCCGCCTACCAGGCAGGTCCTAAATGATAGAGGATTCTGCCTAATTAACGGGAGTATGAAGACGCGACGCCAGAACTTGGAGACATACCTTGAAATCTCACCACGTGGTGCCGTCGCCGACCTTGCGCGTGGTCCCACGATGCCGGACGCCGTTACGACTATGGCCACGCCGCGCGAGCCTCGAAGTCGAGTGCAGAGAGGGCAGAGTAAGGCAGCAGCGGGAAATTCAAATACGACGGTTCTGCGACACGAGACCCGACCATGCTCACTGTGAGTGTTCGCGATCGCGTCTATCAATTGACAGAGACGATGTCCATGAGGGAGGGGCGACCAATCCATTTGGGAGGGGGATTCCTAGTTTTTGTTTGCCTGTCATATTTGAATCGATAACAAGGGGGGATATGCTTTCGGGAATACGAGCGTTTCCGTAAGTCACAATGGCGATCCGCGGACACAGTATTGTAACATGGAGCGCGCGGAAGTATCATCTGGAGGGCAGCGATCGCCGATGTATGTTTCCCGAGCATCGTAGCGAATAATATTATCTTGTGAGACGCTTGTTTCCTTCTGTAAGACAATGTACCGGCCTGGGCGAAACTGCCCATTTTCGAAAAATGCCGCCCCTCTTCACCACGCCGATTCGGAGCGACCCGCGGGGGTCCGAAACGTTTGCTGCCAGTGTTGATAGGATGTGCCAACCTTGCCTGGAGTGGCGATTCCCGAGGAATAGCGCATCCTCTAAACACCCTGATTCGGAACAACAACCGGAAGAAAAAAAATGAGGTTGAACTTCTGACATTAGCGCCCATATTAATATTCTGAAGGAGTGGTCCCGAACCTTTTTCCAAACCCGCGGAATCTCTATCGAGCTTGCGGATCCCTTACAGCGCCTGGCCGGATGAGCACAGAAATCTACGGATGGAAGATCGCAATCAGTAGAGCTTTCGAGAGAGATTCGTCGGATTAGAGAAAATCGGCAGCTGATCACAAAGATTCCTCTTTTCTCACGAACACGACATATTGTCAACGCGAATGACGATCCTGATGCTTCGGAATCAACTAGTCCACATTCGGCGCGAATTTTGTGAAGCTCAACCTGAGGTCTCCGCAAGCCATGACCTGTTTCTCGTGTACATAATAAGATTGGCCTTGAATTGGACCTGAGTGCTCTTCCGACGAGGTGGGACGAGAGGACTCCGAGAGAAGAGCCCCGCGCGTAAGAGGAGGATTTCAGTTCGCGAGTGGCTCAACGTGGGCAGACTCTGTGGATTCCGAGATACTGCAAACCAAAACAGCATACGTTGCCCTTGAAATTTTGGCGCGACGACCAATTAGGCGCAGGCAGATTCGGCGCGAGCTATGCGAACTTCAATGATTTATTCAAAAAATTCAGATACAACTGTTCTGAGACTATCAATGCAGATCCGCGAGAGAGAGGCAAAGGATCACGAACGTTTTTTCAGAGGTGTCACTAGGATTCATTGGAGTTCCTGTAAGATCTCCAGGCTTTCAAGGAGATGTAGGAGTCATGCGATGTTGAGCTTGCATGAATCATTTACCATGAGGCCGAGCTGATGAGAATAAACTGACCAGGTACACTTTAGTGCAGCTCAGGGTGCTGAGCGACTTCAGTGAACATGCTCTTCCGTCCATACCCTAACGCGAAACACTCGCATCAACTCCAGAGCTCGAGATTATGAGCGCGAGAATCGGACTCGAACTTCTCCAAGAAGATTTTCGCTGCTGGCTCCTTTATCGGGAAGCTCTGGTTGAGTCCTAGACTTCCAGCCGAACTTCTCCACGGTATCTCTCGAGCTCAGCTCGCTTGGAGTACGTGTGAGCTATCGCAGAAGTGAGAATGGTAAGCCGAAAAGAAGTCAACCACCTGTGGCGAATCGATAAACTAGGAAAGAAGATTAGATGGAAAAACGATTCGGGCTAAGCGGAGCTCACTTCACTCTATGCGTCGATTCATTCTCTGTGAAGTAATATCCACCACGTAATATCAGAGAACGTGGACAGACGGAAAGTTGCATTCTACTCACTCAGTCAAAATACTTGACTATCGATATAAGCGATTTAGCGGCTTCATCAATGGAAGTGCGTCCTCTCATTCCGCTTCACGGAGACCTCCTCCTCATTTCCAGCCCGAACAAGAAACACATTTTTCAAACTCAGGTGAAGCCTCCCTAATATTCCTTTACTTACATTACTGTGCACCAACCATCGGGCTATTAGAGAACCCAGGAAACCAGATTCGGGGAAAAAATTCGAAGCGAACGGTGGGAGCAAAATATTTTCTGATCGCATTTGACAGCACGGCAGACGTGTCGCATGCGCTGAGTGAAAATCGATGGATCCCACATCATGAAAATAGAATCTAACAAACTCGATATAAACGAGGAAGAGCCCAAAGTCGAGCGAAGATGGCTTCGGGAGAACTCATGGACGTTGTTCGACGCAGGGAAGGGTTGCAATTGTCGGGCTTGAGCTTCCGCTGTTCATAACGAACTCCAGGCTCGATGTCGTGGAGTAGACCTGGTTTTTTGCCTGCGAATTTTCCTCGACGTTGGCACTAAGCTCTGCTAGCTGTGAGGGAATTTCCCCGAAGCTCAAGCTTATCAAGTCCTATCCGTTCTCAAGTATGAGTCAGCTCCGTTTGTGGAATCTGGCGGTCCTGTCAATAGAGGACGAGCTGTTTAGTAGCATCGACATGGGTGATGTCGGATTCGAGCGGGCTCAATCTTGGAGATCTAGATCTCTAAGAGTCTCGCTCTAGAGATGAGTCTCAACGACTTGATCCTGTGAGGAGCAACACCCCACTTCCTGAGGGAACGGACTCCATCGGGGATTTAGTCTCTGATTTCGTCCTGCTCGCCGGTTCGCGCTCTGTTGATAGATGATCATTTCAAAGCGATGCTGCGGCCGATGCTGGTCGCGAGAACGACGACAGCGACAACGGCTATAGAGACGATCTCACATGTCCCAGAGCGGAAAATGATTAACAAGAGCGGTATGTCTGCGTCGTACGATACACGAATTTGCAATCTTCAGAGCTCGGAGGATCGGACTCCAAGGTACATTGTGAGGTCTGGAAACGCGGTGGAAGTCAAATTAGGTTCTCTAGAGATTCCGTAGCACGACACGACCGGAGAAGCGTTGTCAGTGAGATCGAGCAGCTCAGTGAGCTCGACAAAAGTTGTCCTCATCATCAGTGGCGGCGCCAGCATGAAGTCATGACGCGTGGAGGCTCATACTTCGCAAGAGCCATGAGGCTAGCCTCAAAAGATTCCTGACCGATTTTCCCGGATAGTTCCAGAAGTTTTCGTTGTTGCTTCTAAACTCGCTATGCTGCTGGATGCACCGAGCGCTCTCACTCGAGATCTGGCTTCCCGAGTTTGAATTCCTCATCTGCCTGGCGGAACACAGCTGACTCCAACCTGGACGCTGGCTGATTTTCGCGGTACAAAGCGACGAGCATCGCGGTGGTGACGTCGACAACAACAACAGCGACGTTCAGGCTCATTAAAGGAGACGGGTGCCGCCACTACCAATCATTCTCACCTTTCTCGAATCATGGGCCACGAGGGACAAGGAAGAGAATATGAGAACAAGGAAGCGATCTGTGGGAGCTCAGTTAATTCGAGACCTGACCGGCTTTCTCGAGTCCTCCAAGGACTTCAGAATTTTGTGTCCGTGGAACGAGAATGCAGATCCAGAGTCATCAGCCCTCAAACCAATTGTTCAGTCATTTCGATTTCTCTAGAAGAACGTGGCTGTGGCGAAATGACCGAAGAAACTGTGCGAATATCTGGCGTAGCGGTCTCGGCAACCATTCCATAGGTTGAGCCGTGCCGCGCGCCACCACCTTCCTGATTCTGATCGGAAGGAGTCAGCTCTAAAAGACGACTACTATTCGTCCGGAGTCTACCAATCATTCCGTATTGATTTCTATGCTCCCGCATTCGAATTTCGCGCTCAACCGTTGATGATAACCACGGTAGAGGATTTTGAATTCCCGCGCCGCGAAATCTGCTTCCGGTTCCGCTTGCATTCTACAAACGAATATCTCTTCTCTCCCATGTTAAATCCGAAACCCAATGCTACATTTGTGGGAGTTTCGACAGTAATCGGAAGCTCTTTTTTCCGGTAATTCCATTGTCGCTTGAGATATATCCAGTCTTGCAGTTATTTCCGAGGATCTCAGGAGTCGCCGCACGGGTCCTCGATCACAGCTTCCTCCCCGCGCATCCCGTCCCCAGCGTCAAACACACGCAGAGAACATTTTCAAACCTCCCACTTATCGAACGCTCAGTTACTTGGACTACCAGATATTGAGCACGGGCTCGAAAACACTGCGGAGGCGCAATTTTCAAACTCCGATCGACTTCGGCAGGATTTCGCAACGATTGAACTCCATTAACTGCGCCCGATGTCGCAAAGGACTCGCAAAACCTGACGCGCTGTGGAAAGAAGAGTACTCGAGGCAGAACAAATCTGCACGTTAGAGAAATCTTTGCGTTTCAGACTCGAAACGATGGATGGAAACAAGTCAGGTAAGCCTCTAATAATTCGAAAGTGACCCGGGAGTCTTCGTTCAGTTACGGAATCTGGTATCCCGATAGCCGTATCACGGCGCCAGAACCTTGAAAGCAATATGATTCTCCACACTTCTCCTCGTTGGCAGGTGGCCACCGTAATGTCAAGCAGATTCTCACAGTGGAAGGGCCAAGTGGGAGAGTATCGCAAATTTACACTGTGACACAAAGAGCGCCCTCCCATACCGGTGAGTTGTCCCGTCAAGATGTTTCGAGAATTCGTTGCCATCGGAAGCCTTCTGCCTGAATTCCGAAATCCATACAATGCTTGCAGCTCAATCATTCGTGTCCCCGATCGGGAAAATCCAAGCCGGAGCCTCTTACTCACTACTGAGGAAGGATAACCCTATAGCTTTGAAGTCCAGTGAGTTTTCTTTGAGGTCGTCGATGATTCGAAGCCCTTCATCACGCTCAAATCACAACAATGGAATTTTCCGGTCCGTTCACCGCGCCATTGCCGCCGCTACAGTTTGAAAGAGCGAAATCGGAATTTTCCAGGAACGACACCAAGCATTCTCCGCAAGGGACCGAGGAGAAAATTCACACTCATTCGAGATCCCAGTAAAACGCAGGAGAGTGTTCTCAAATATACTGGCGGCGAAAAGTCCAAATCTCAAACCGTCGTTGCCACGGTGAAATGTGCTTCCACTTCAAATCAGCCATTCCTGACCAGCCTGAATGGAACGAATGCACATGAGTTGAAGCCAGTGAGGCACTTGGCGTATCGCAGCTATGCCCGGATGCCCCCCGAGCGCAAAGTGCCTAACCGCGTCAAAGTGGAAGCCCGAATTGTTGAACCTCCATCATCATCATCATCATCTAACAAACCAATCGTGAAGCGAATTTTAGTGAGACGAACTGTGCCTCTATTTGAAACGGCACTGAATAGAGCAACGCGGGAAGAGTCGTTACAAGACAGACTCACTTCGGATTCTCAGATGCAGGTTGAGACTGCTCATAGCGAGTTAATGCCTGACGTCCCGGCGGCTTGCGGATTGATACTCGACGGACCCAAACAGGATAGACCGATCCACACGAGTTTCATCAAAAACGAGGCACCCGATGAATTCGTAATCGATACTTCCACTCCACAGTCCGATCCAAGTGAGGGTGCAACCTCAGAAAACGAGTCATCAGCGAATAATATGGATTTCGTCGTGAACGAATGCGATCTTTCGGATCAGCGGGGATTCACGGGAACAATAGATGATTATCTGGAGGATATTTCAAAGAATGTCAGTCGAAACTCTGAGAACTTCTACATGATATCGCACGAGAGTCTTCTGGAAGTTCTCTCAACCTGCAATATTTGCGCATCGGCAGCTGATGTCACTCTGCAGCGCAAAGGAACAACCTGCGAGGCGAATATCAAGTGTCGGAAGACAGCGAAACATGATGCTTTTTGGGACGGGGAGCAATGCAGAACCCTTGGTTTGAAGAGAAGCAGTCGGGAGGAGCGAAGTAGTCCAAACTTGCAAATGCTTCATCCCTGTCATGATGTTCCGTGGTCCTTGATTTTGATGTGTTTGATCGCGAAGATAGTCGACATACCGATCAAAAAGCTGGAGCATTTGTGTCGCGTGCTGTTCGCTGCCGACAATATTGGCAGTAAATTACAAGCAGCATCATCTCTCGCAACATCGTTTCCTATGATTCACGGTCTTACGAAACCCAGGCTAGAGAAGCCTCTGGACAGTTTAAAAATGATCGTTGTTTGCAGGAGACTCCTAGTCTTCCTAGATCCATTCAGCTACAGTCCATTGGCTTGTTTCGAATTCCCCGGCACGACGCTGTCATCGACCTCCGACCTATCTTCGGCTCTGAACATTGGTCTGCAACGTTTGCAGCTCCTGAATTCGAACAAATTTTCGAGCGTCGACGTTGTTCAGCCTTGCGCAGCGGGCGAGGACTCGACCGACTGGAAGCCAGTGCTCGTACCTGATATGGATCTCATGTACCAAGAGGCGCTGACCAGCCTGCATGTCGCTCTTTGGCACAATAAGTTCGAGTTCGATATCAAATCCAGTCGACTTCGAGCAGTCCTCGAAGACATTTCCAAAGCGCTGTGTTTCTTCCAGCCAGAAGTGGCGAGAATGAGCGAGCGTGAAGGTCGGACACACTATTCAGTGGTTCTCAAAGATCTCATGAGT
Source organism: Phytoseiulus persimilis (assembly GCA_037576195.1). NCBI lineage: Eukaryota > Metazoa > Arthropoda > Arachnida > Mesostigmata > Phytoseiidae > Phytoseiulus > Phytoseiulus persimilis. The sequence goes on from JAQZDE010000083.1 coordinate 175,776, forward strand.
ATTCATGATCGTCGATACGTCCCTCTAATAAGCGAGATCACACTTCTACGGAGCGACTTGCAATCTCTCACCTCCGCAGAATGCAAGACGCAAATCGAAACTTTGATACGAGAGGTCGAGCGAATCGATGTCTACAATATCTTGAATCCTCTATACGAAAATATCATCAGTACAGCTGACGCAAGTTACGTAGTGAGCATACGAAGGGAAGAACCCTGTAGAGCGACTCATAAAGTTATGAAAATGATCGAATTGTGTCAAGACGAAGAGCTTTCCTCAGAAAATGCTTTGCGTGCGCTCTTGCTCCTTCCAGTTCGGAGCAGTCCCATAGACGTGATCGAAAACATTTGCGGGTTCCATTGATCAAAAGTATTCGTGATTATACGAGGAGCAATAGGACTTCGCATGCTGAAGGAGAGAAACGCACTGGTAGTTGAGAGAGGTGATTCAGTCATTCGTCAGACT